>PVHP010001927.1:6712-97046 GCA_004024765.1 Zapus hudsonius | reverse complement strand
TTCCTTCCTTCCTTCCTTCCTTCCTTCCTTCCTTTGCCTCTTTCTAGCCAGGGTGTCATTTAGCCCAGGCTGCTTTCAAACTGTCACCAAGGATTACCTTGAACTTCTGATTCTCCTGCCTCTACCTTCCAGGTCAGAACCTGGATTACAGGTGTATGCACCATCATGTCTGTCCATTTTTATGAGATGGAACCTAAGGCTTTGTACATGCTGGGTAACCACTTTACTGAGTTATATCCTCAGCCATTGGGGAAAAAAATTCATGGGGCTTTTTGATAGAGAAAGAAAAAAAAAAGGCTCAGGCAAGGATTTTGGAAGAAGCCTAGTAAAGAAGACAAAAACTTTTTCTGAATGGGGAAAACATAAATCAATGATAAGGTTGTGTGAACAATGGTTGCAAGAGAACAATATAAAAAGTATTCTGCTTTATATAATTTTTGCATGTGTGGTGCAAATGTATGTGTATATGTATGTAGATACAAATGCATGAGGGTACATGTGTCTCTGTATGTACATGTTGATGACATAGTTTGAAGTTGAGTGTCTCTCCTCTCAAATGATCCCAGAGGTCACTCATCTGGCCTGCTTCACAGATCCCCTATCTCCACCTCCCCATTGCTGGGATTACAGACAGGCTGCCATGCTCACTCAATATTTATGTGAGTGCTGGGAATCAGAACTCTGGTTTTTACACTTGTGTGGCAAATTCCTTAATCACTGAGCCATTCCCTTAGTCCCTGAGAACTATTTACGTTAAAGCAGAAGGGAAGGAGAGAAGTAAGTGGAGTGTCAGAGAAGAGATGCCCAGTACTTGTTCCCCAAAACACAGAAAGCAGGATGTTGCTGAGGCGTTTAAAGGTGGGGCTGGTCAGCTCAAAGATTCAGAGCCAAGACAGAGTCTCCCTTCTGGGAAGACAGGGCATGGGGACAGTTAAGCCCCTTAAATTTGTTTGTGTCCTTAGTATTCGGGTCATGGGGGCAGATTCAACATCTGGGAGCTTTGCAACTGGTAACCATGAAGTGTCATTAGAGGGGTTTGTTTTATCTCTATTTCTGTCTCTCCACCTCTATCTCCCCCTTTTCTGCTTCCATCTCTGTGAAGGCAGTTCTACCTGCAGACTGTGCAGACGTTTTGCATCATGGGGGCTTTCTCATCATGCTGAGACAGCTCAGCACATTGGAGACTTCTCAGTAGTTGTTTTGCTCGCTGGGCTTTGGCTTTAGTGTCTGACTTAAGTTTTTTATGGTGAAATATACTGTAGTTCAGAAATAATAAAAAGCATTAAATCTGAATAGAGTTTTATATCTTTACCAAGAGGCCTTTAACACTGAAGGGTCTAGAAAGAAGCTCATATCATTTACGTAAGACTAAAGCTGGTGGTGTGGAGTTCTGTGGTGCTGTTATTTTCTGAGGCACCATCACTGCAGCAGGGGGAAGCACCAGACACTGGTTCAAGCCCCTCCACATACAGCAGGAAATACAGACCTCACAGTCTCCCCAGAAGCTTGTGAGCTTTCCCTGGGGGCAGCTCTCAAACCTTCCTGCCAGCACTCACTGTGACTCACCAAGGCAAGTGTCATTCTCCACTGTGATGCTGAGTGCAGGGGGAAGAAAAACGAATCAAGTCAAAAGTCAGTATCAAATATTCTGATTTTTAAGATCCGTTAACCCAAATTCAAAAGCCACTGCCATTGGGCACTCCCCTTCCCAGCTCTACCAACCTTAAACATCTCCTTCTTTCTTCCCCATTTTCTAAAGCTCTCCTACCTCAATCTTGATCTGGATCCCTGCATTCTGTTTACTGGACAAGAAGTTCCTTTGTATTTGTTTTGCCGTCCTTGCAGGCAATTTCCAAGAATTCCAGGGGACCAACGTTTCCATTTCCAGTAGCCAAGGTTTGTCATCAGTTCCTGGGGTAAACCGGCAGCATTTCTTTCATCCTATGTGTTTCTTCTAGGGTGGCAGCCAGTTAAATTTGGCTTCTGCCACCCAAGACTTCAAAGATACTAACACCTATAGATTTGATTAAATATAGAGACCCTCTGAAACTTAATGAAATCAGTGTGTATGGCTTTCTAGACACTTAGGCATTGAAGAGGTACTTGGTAAAGATATAACACTTTTTATTCAGACTCGGTATTTTTCTGAACTCCAGTGTATTTAATCAGAAAAACTCAAGTCAGACACTAAAGACAAAAAGACCACACATCATGAAAAATAACCTTGGTATATTTTCTCAAAATTTGGAGAATTCGAGTGTTTCATAGATATTCTTCTTTTCGAGGCACGTCTCCGTCTCCTGCTTCACTCCTAAATTGAGCATTTTCACAGATCAGAACAGTGAGTTCCCTTATGAGGGGCAATTATGTTGACACTAACAATAGCAGCAACAACAAATGACATTTGAATGGCTTTACTTGCTGAGATGGCTGAGTCTGTTAATCCAGCAACCCTGTGAGTCTTGGGATGAAGGGTGAGAGAACCAGGTTCCATTGGGTGTAATCACATGCTACCAGTAGCAGTGTGATGATGAACAGAACTAGTGAGCTGCTCCTATTTTTAAGCATGGTTCTCAGTGTTGTGGAGGTTAGCTTGATACTTCATTGACACACTGGAACAACTTGGGAGGTAGGTAGTGATGAACAAACTGAGGAACAACAGGGCTTAGTGTTTTCCTCATGATCAATCTGTCTAGTGAGAATCAGTCTGGGTTGTGAATTGAAAGAGCCTGTATCTAATGTGTACACTTTTACTCCTATTTAAATAGAAACAGGAAGTGACTCGTGTCTCTAAAAGAAGACAGGAAGTCATACTGTCACCATTGCATGTCACTATTTAGGAAGCATTGTCAGGGCTCCAGATCCATTTCTCAACTCGACTTTCCTTGACCAGTGTCCTCCAGAAATGTCCCCAGAAGTACTGGCCAGTGTCTTAGCAACACTGTCAGAGTTTGCCTTGTTCTGGGTAATCTCCTATGCGAACTCTGGACTCTGTCTCATGAGACACAATCCCTTCGCTGTAGCAGGTGGGAGCACCAGGCCCTGGTTCAAGCCCTCTCCACATGCAGCAAAAAACAAAACAAAACAAAAAAAACAAACAAAAACCAGTCCTCTTGCTCTCCCAAGATGCTCATTAGCATTCCTCAGGGATGGCTCTGATGTGTTAGGAAGCTCCTTGAACAACTTGAAGACAGCTCCACTGAAGAGTTTCCTCTCCCCTGAAATTACTACTGCTTATATAACCTTGGGGTGAGGCCTCTGACATCTTTTAACTTTGTGAGCTTGTGAGCTTCCTCAGCTTTGTAAATTTCTTGAACTTACTAAACCTCACTAAGTTTCATTCATGTCCTGAGTCTTTTTTTTTAATTACTTGTTAGAAAGAGAGAGAAAGAGAAGAGAGATAGACAGACAGGCAGGCAGACAGGCAGAGATTGAATATGGTTATGCCAGGACCTCTAACCACTGCAAACCAACTCCCAGATGTATGCACCACTTTGTGCATCTGGCTTTCATGTAGGCACCAGGGAACTGAACCCAGGCCATCAGGGCTTGCAATCAAGTGCCTTTAACCAATGAGTCATCTCTCTAGTGCAGCTTCCTGAGTTTTATGTGCCTTCAGCCTCCTTCCTTCTTCTAGGAGGGAAATGTTTCAATTTGTAGAAAATAGCTACACAGCAAATCTTTATCATCAAACATTTTTAATAACCACAGTTTGATCAGGGTGCTTTGGAGAATTATGGAATTGAAGAGTGTAGAGGGAAAATAAAAGCTGAGAACACAAACTTTCTTGTGCCTTCAAGGTCACAGGCAAGGCTCCAGGGTGGCTTGCAGTGAGAGGACCTCAAGCTTGGTGATTTAGAACCACTAATGTGAGCTACTGATTGATGCAAGATGTCCTGATTATAGATGATCCAAGAACACTGCAAATCATGAAATCTTTGAGTTGCACTTACCTGAACACCTTATTTTCCAGTAAAAAGGGAAGTTGCCTCACTTTAAAAGTGAGTCACATTATTTTTTTAAAATCCTGTCTATTTGGGCTGGCTATGATAAGGATTAGGATTATGGAAGCCTTTCTGTGTAGGCAGTTTGTTGGGGTTACAGATTCAAAAAGAATAAGGAGGTATGGTCTGACAGTCAACAAGCATAGATTTATACTCCATTCAGAAAGCAGAGTCTGGCATCTAAATTCTAAAAAGCCCTAACTTACGCTGGCAGGAGAAGGTCACTTGGCCCACACATACAATCCTTTGTCTACTCACCAACCTACCAGAAGCCTGTCACATACCTTCAAAGCCACCAATCCAGTTCATCCAACTTGATGCTTAATTTACATTCCCCTGAGTATAATAAACCCTAATCCAAGCCAGGATGCAGTTAACTGCTTCAGACCTTCCTAGATTGAGAGAGATTGAGAGCTCTTTTGTTTTCTTTCACATTCTGTTCCAAGTTCACTTTCTTTTCCAATAGACCCATGTTTAACTTGCTCTTCTGACATGTCTGCACTAGTCATTCTTAGCTGGTCATAAGACAAGGAATTAAAGGAAAAGCCACTTGTTTGGGGAGTTTTAGTGACCATTAGTGTCCAGTGCTCTAAACTCACTCAGAGAGAAGAAAGTTCAGTTGCTCTCAAGACCCACAACAGCTGGACAAAAGATAGAAACGGGGCCGGACATGGTGGAACATGCCTTTGATCCCCTCCAGAGAAGCGATACCTAACAATGATCTATTTTATGGGTCATATTTCTGTGTAATGTATGTACTTCTTTTATTGCTGATATTGGAAGAGGGAAGAAAAAAGGAGAAAGAAAATGTAGAAATGCTAGAGTAGATGTCTCAGCCTTCTGTGGTACCTAATAAAGGAAAACATTTAGTGTCTGTTTCAATATCCAAAATTTACTTAGATGTTTAATCAGAATCGTTTATTTCAGTGTTCTCAAAAATAAACTTTATAAAAGATTATTGAGGAAACTTTATTACTTTTGAGAGAACCAGTTAAAAACCACCCTTTAAAATTCATATTAATTTCTGGGGGTATTTCTATAATTGAAGAAACTTAAGTTTTAATGTTTTAATAAAAAAGAGAATGACTAAGTGTCTTTTATGGTGATTAAAATAACACACATCTCTAAGATAAGTAATTTGACTCCCACAGAATGTCAACTAAACAAAACCAATTAATAAGCTGACTGTAGCGCTTAAGTGTTTAGTCTCTGCCTAGCCCCTGTAAATGTAACCAGGAAATTAATCAAGTAATTAGCTAAGAGAGGAGGAGGATCTAACACCACTGTGCCTGTGATATTCTTCATAAAACTCAGTGCCATTTTCTAGGTGTCTAGGCATTTTGCTGGTCTTATTTTATTAAATAAGACCATTTTACATAGGTATGGCCAAAACTCTGTGATATCCCCTCAGGCACCTGGCCCAGGCACTATGTTCCTAATTGGATGACTACTTTTCTGTGGTTTTGGTGTGATTTGCCACTCAAAGGTTATTGTGCTACAGTCTTTAAATGGTGACCCTCTTTTAGTATTGAGCAGCTTCTATTTTTCTGCTTTCGTGAGTTTTGAGTCTCTTCAGTGTTTGTTACCATCTCCCTGGAGGAGGCTCTCCAGCTAGCAGTGAGAACAGCACTCCTGTTTAATCTGTCACTTCCTCTATAACGCATCCTCAGTTCAGCAGATGTGATAGAGATTATATTAACCTCAGTGAGAAGGTGCCTCAGTGGAATAGGGAGGGTAATAGGGGACATATACATATAGCCCAATGAGAATGTGACCAATTTGTAATATATTCATGTATTAAAAGAGGTGGAGCCTAGTAGGAGGTCCCAGATCATTTGGGGTACTGCTTCTAGAAGAGGTTATGGGCTTTGTGGGACCCCTGAGTTAGATCTCTGTGAGGGACTTGACAAGACCGACCCCACCTAGCTGTCTAGTATCCTGCTCAAGGTATGATCTCTTCCTGCAACACGTAATGTGCCACACTGTGCTACCATTGACCCCAAGTTCTGCACTAGATTCACCATAACGTGAACTATTCACCTTCCCAAACTATAAACTAAGCAGACTTATTCTTTCAAAAGTAGCCTATTTCCAAAAGTAGACATTTCATTATAGTAATGTAAAACTGACTAACATAATCACCTATTTTGAAAGTATGAATGAAGTATTTATTTGGTTTATCGTTATGATCAATTATACCAATTCTACAGCACAGTTGCTATTATATATCCATTGCATTGTTCCCAGGAAATCCTTCATATTAAAGTGTTTGCCCTTAGTACTTCAGAATGTAATCATATGTCACACTGCAGATATGATTGGTAGTTTAGAAGAAATCATGCTGCCTTCAGATGGGCCCTGATCCAGGGCACCTACTATTCTTTTCTGGATATAGACACAGAAGAAGAGCCCATGGCAAGATCAATGAGAAATAAAGGCTGGATTTTTTTGAAATTTTAGGTACACCAGAGATGGCCAGCAAATCTCAAGGAGGGAGGTCTGGAACAAGGGCTCCTCTGCAGTCTATGAAGGAGCAGCTCTGAAATCACCATGACCACAGACTACCAGCCCGGGTGTTTTGGGGAAAAAACATTGCTATTGTGAAACCACTCAGCATGCAGTATTGGTTAAGGCAGCCACAGGAAACCAAGAAAAATGTTTTTGCCTTTCTTCTAACCAAGAGAAACTGAGAGCCAGAGGAGCCAAAGCCTGGGGGAGATAATCAACAGCTTTTAATTCAGCCAAGTAATCCACTTAGTGAGGGGGAGCCCTTAACTGGAACTGGGGACTCGGGTGAAATGCACTGGGAACCAAATCTTGGACCCTGTTGTGGTCAGCTTTCTAGTTGCTGCGCAGAAAGAACCCAAACAAAAGCGGCTGGTGGAGGAATGGGTTTATTTGGCTGATGGACTCAAGGGGAGACTCCATCCTGGCAGGGAAAATGATGGCATGAGCAGAGGGGTGGACATCACCTCCACCACAGCACTGGAAACAGTGGCAGGAAGGTGTGCCAAATACTTGCAAGGGGGAGCTGGCTTATAACCCCCATAAGCCCACCCCAACAACACAGCTCTAGTGAGGTTCTAATTCCCAAATTGCCATCAGCTGAGGATCAATCTATCAGAACACATTCATTTGTTTGTGGGGGACACCTGGATCAAACCATGACAGGCCCCCAAAGAGAGATGCACTTTACAAGTGATTTACAAAGAGGCTACTAACAATAGAATTTAGCTAATTCAGAAATGTGTATCTCAGTTAACCTATACTGATCTCACTCTGCGATGGAAATTCTGTTTGTATCTTTCAGAAGGTAGCAAGAGAGCTGTGGCTCATCCAACCCTACCAACAAACTGCAAGCTGATAGCTGACATCCTGGCAAGAAATGAGCCACCCCAGACCTACGGTGGAGGATCCATATGGAACCCCACAGAGAATGGTGGGATAAACAAGAGACCCATAACCACAGCCAATCAGTCAACACAGGATAAGCCAGACAGACCAACGATTTCAACACAACCTAAAGCAGAAAAGTACAGAGACCCCTAAGACCTCAACAATAAAGCAGCCTTAATACTCACCCACCATGACTCAGGGAACTGAGCTGAAGAGGGGATGGGAAGATTGTAAGATCCATGGTGGGGGAGAATATTCAGAGACATCGCCCCCCTCAGTAACAACATACAAAGGGGGGGTGGAACCGGGCTGACTCCTAGGATATCCATAATCCCCTGCCCCATGGGCTGATCCAGACTTCCCACGGAGGAGGATACCCAGCTGATTGGGGATAGGGAAGAGGGACATTGGGGAACTGGGGATAACAACTCATTATTTGTTCATTAAATTTATCTCATTATGGATAATAATAATAAAGAATCTGAGAGCCAGAAAATACCTAAAACATCAATTCTTAAGCTGCACACCCTGGTGCCTTACTGAAACTCAGGGCCTGAAAATTCAAACCCATACTTCTTTATATGTAGTGTGTGTAAGTTTTGTGCACAAGTATGTATGCATTGTTTTTATATGCAGGTGGGTGCATGTGTGTGTACAAGGTGTCATTGCATAAGCAGGCCAGGGGTTGATATTGGGTGACTTCCTTAATTTGCTCTCCATCTTAATGTTTGAGAGTCTCTCACTGAACTCAGAGCTCACATCAGCTGGCAAGCAAGTCCTAAGGATCCTCCTGTCTCTGCCTCCACAGTACAATTACGGGCGCACATCCCCACTCCTGGCTTCTACGTGGGTGTTAGGGATCATCCTTGTGCACCAAGTACTTTATTCACTGAGTCATCTCCCAAGCCCACAAACATGTGCTGAGCTACACACATGATTTTGTGTGTGAGATAATGGAGAATGAGTTCTAATGGTAGACATACAGAGAGAGAGAGAGAGAGAGAGAGAGAGAGAGAGAGAGAGAGAGAGAGAAGGAGAGAGAAAGAGAGAGAGGTGTGTGTGTGTGTTTCTCACTATATAATAAGTCTCTTCCACTGGTATGACTTCTCTACTAATATAGAAGCACCTTAATCTTGAGTATTCCATTTCATTTCACTGTAGAGTCAAGGATAGTATCACCAGGCAAAGCCATGGATCACTGAGCTACCAAGTCATGATCACTGAATATTACAAAATGTTGATTTATGCTAGAGAGAAGTATTTCCAGACCTCTTTGTTGTTAAATCATACAAAGTGAGTGATATTTTTTGAGTACTGAATTTTTGTCACAGGAAACTCTGGTACTACATACCTGCACCAGGCTTTCATATGTCTGTTTTCTTTATCCCTTTAGAGAATTATTTTGGCTTTCTCCAATTTACTAATAAAATCAAACAAATTGGTGACAAAGGTCATTAACCCTGAATTTGGGTTCAATAAAAAGTCATCATAAAAAGGATTCAAATACCCTCGGTAGTAATCTCAACCTGCTGACTTCCCTCTGCCTACACACTACACTTGATCTAAAGTGTTGGGTAAAACTGATGCAAAATCAGGACTGTGCACAGAGTGGGGATGAAGAAACAAGTGCAGAATTATTCACAAATAATTATGCTAATTAGCTTTTGCTTGAAATTTATATGGAAACTGAAACCTGAGAGAAAGTGTTGATCTACATCCCACAAACACTGAGATGCTTTGATATATGACCTGTTTACCTTTCAGGAAGCTTTCATGGATGGGAGCGTGGATTAAGTCAATACAGCAGAGCCGTTAGCATTATATGTTGGTGTCAATCCTTGTGATTGTCACTGATCGGTATTATCAACATGTCATTCACATGAACGTTAGTTTAATCTTCTGCAGTTTTACTTTGCAACTCAAACTGATTTGGGGGAAGATCCTTTCTGATGACCAAACTATGTCACTAGAAGGAACCTACATTAAAGACACAGCTTCACAGAAGACCATACACAGTGGGGAGTTTTTTGATCCTCCAGACACAGGAACCCTAAATGCCTATAAATGGGACACTGGACTCTTACACTGTACTTTAAATATTGTCCTTAAATTATGTAAATTTGTTTTTCCAAAATTGTAGTGGTTTGCAATTCTGAAGCTAATTTATATGTAAATAAGTGCTAAGAAAATAGGTCCATATTATCTTTTTAATTTTTATTTATTTTTATATGTAATGATAGTAGTAATCAATTTATTACACAGATTAATCATTCTTGAACGTGCAAGCTCCAGAGGAGCAACTGGGTCTTTAAATATACACAAGCATTTCCACCAAATGAATTTTCACCCTTACATCCAAATAGACTTAAAGCAGTTAAAAACATAAGAAAAATAAGAGCTATTAGCTATGTATTAGCTGAGAAACCACATACAAACCAAAAACATTCTGGGAAGAAAGGGGCTGAAGGAGGAGGGGAGGGGAGATGGGGAAGAGTTGGGAGCAAAGTCCATCACCCTTTCAGATACTAAAAGCTCCAGTTCACTTACATGCTGACCAGCTAAACTTAGATGATAAAATCCAGGATGTGGGTAGAGTTTAATCTAGTTGGTCATAACTTTCACCTAAATTGTAGGTCCTTCAAAATGAAACGGATACAGATACCGCTTCATGTTCTTCAACATTGCTTTTGATAATTGTTTTGAGATTAGATGTAATCCACTTAGAAAAAAAAATCTCCTACAGGTCACTGGAGGGTTTCTCCCAACCAAGCACACACCATGTACCCACCACCTCTCACACCTTGCTGTTATCCAAATTTAAGTCTTTTTTTTCCCTCTATCTGTTTTGTAGATCCGAGCAATCTCAGGCACTAAAGGATCATCTGGATTGGAATCATACAACAAAGAACAGATGGACAAAAGTACTTTTGAAATAGTTAGTGCTGGAGACCACTGTGACCCTAGGATATCAAGACAAATGCTGCCATTATTGTTAATATTTGGATGATTAATTCTTGTTGTAAATGCAACCTTAGGTGGTTTGAAGGGGTCATCTGTTGGGAAATGAATTGTCATGTAGAGGTTGTCATTTGGCCCCATTATTGTAGCTTGCCAATGGAACATATCATCTCCAATAGGACCTGCTGAACACTGTGCTGCCTTTCTTCCTGTAGGGCTTGGCTCCTTGGGGAAAAAGGGCCTGCTGCTGGGGCTCCTTGGGATCCAGGACTCCTGGGCCCTGCTCGCGGAGATAACCCAGGTGGGGAACCTACGGCCTCCCTGCCTGCTGCAGGTGGACTTATCTTTTTTTTTTTTTAAGAATATAAAACAGTATCTATAGTATGCTTTACTTCAAATAGGAAGGAAAGAGCTATAAGAAAACATACACATGTGAACTCAATAATCACAGATCATATCTGTGGGAGGAACCAGAAACTAATGAGATTGTTTACACTGAGGTGGTCATAAGAAGTCAATGATGGGGGATTACTAGTTGAGTGCTAGTAGGAGGTGATACTATTCTTAGGGTGCCTTCCTTCACAGCTTTGATTCTTGGGCCTATAGTAATATATGTATGAACACACTGTATAGAAACAGGGGTATATGGATTTATAGCTAATAGATGATATATAGATAGATAAATAATCAAGAATAATTACACAGCGCAACACATATAAACAATACAATTTGCATGTAAACCTATTAGAAATTCATCATACAATCAGGCTACAAAGATGAGTAAGGAAAACAACTAACCTAAGTAATTTTGGAAAAACATTTTGACTACATATTATGACAAGATAAACTGTACACAAATATTGTAATCCAATTAGTAAATTTATTTTTCAGAGTAGTGGAAATTCAAGAACTGTATACAAATAAGAATCAAACAAATAGGTCCAAACAGTATAGTTAATTAGAGGGAGGGTTCATACTGTGACTCCCCAGATCACACAGATGGAACTGGATGCTGTTACAGCATCTGCAATCCCAGTGCATTAGGGCATTTATTTATCTATCTAGATGACTATTTATCAGTCATATATAATTTATCTATATAGTTGTAAATAATCTATCTGCAAATGTGAATATAAATACACATATTTCTTTTCTGCCCCCTGAGAGGGTTTCCAAATCAACTCCACTCCAGTAGCAATGACCACGACTAACAACCATAATGATTGATACTAATACTGAAGCTGAAACACTTTATATAATCCCAGAAGACTTTGTGGTGCCATAAAATAAGAGCATGCTTATATCCTGATGGGATAAAGTAGAAAAATGACATGACCCTGTGCATCAAATGGTATGAAACCATCGTGGTAATATAGATTATAATCCATGGGTTAAAACAGATGTCCATGAGTTCATGCTGAAGCAAATAAACAATTTTCCAAGCAGATGTGGGAGAAGGGACACCTTGTTCTTCCAGTGGAATTCCTTCAATCAATGCAGCAGGAATTATGAAGACAAAAAAGCCCCACTTGTGAGCAACTCAGACCTCACTGCTTAATCAAGAATAATCAGGGATGCACATATTGGAAGGCAAGAGATGAGTGTAGATTTGGAATAGTTTCACACCCAGGCAATATGAAATATTGGTTGAGTCCTGTAGCCTCTGTTACGGTACCCTGTGTGTGTGTAGGGGGGGGTCAAGTCAAGTTTATATTTTCTTAGAAAAAAATGTAGCTAAAATGTCCATGTGGAAAAAAAAAACAATATCCTCTAGACTCAAACCCAGGGATAACTAACACAATACATAGCTGATCAATATCATATAAACATATGCAGGTATGACAGACTCAGACATCCAGGGACCTGCCTTCCCTGCCCTGGAAGCAGGACCCAAGAATACAGGATACGGGAAATAAAGGCTGCATTTAATTTTTGTGTGAGATAAAAGTCATTACTGTGGCAATTTGATGTTCTTAATAAGGGTTGTGATTTACTTCATAGCAAGCATTACTACTGTATTCTTAGTTTTCATTATTATTTTCTGATTAAATGGATGGTAATTCCTAGGAATGCTGAGAGCAGGCTACATGGGAATTTCCTTTACTGTCTTGTAAGTCAAAAGTTATTACAAAGTCAAAAGTTTAAGAGAAATTACTCTGATGTTTGATGGAAGAATGACCACAAAGAGCTTTAGAAAGAGAATAGGCTTTCTATCACTGACTGTTTCAGGCTTCTTTTAAGTAAATCCCAACTCTTTCTCATTCATTCTCTCCTATCTCTCTCTCTCTCTCTCTCTCTCTCTCTCTCTCTCTCTCTCTCTCTCTCTCTCTCTCTCTCTCTCTCTCCTTTTTCCTAAATCATATTATCTGTGCTGTGGCTTGAGAATACTCAGATTTCCCATAGGATTTTTTTTTTTATCAAATAGCATCTTCCTGACACATTTATGTTCATCATCCTATTCCTGGCTAAGAACTAATAGAACTTCTGTGTTATATTTTCTATTTTTTCAGTATGTAAGGAAGAAAATGAGAGATATATTTAGGATTCCTAGCACTCAGAAACTAAGTTCATTCTATGCACTTGGTAAAAGCTATAATAAGAAAACAATGAAAAATAGGCTTATGAGTTTAAATTAAATCACTCAATTATTTTTAAACCCTGTTTCTAACATACAAAGATTTCTTCCAAGTTTATTATCACCAATTGGTCACTAAAATCTTTCATACATTTTTTCAGAAATAACTTTGAATACAGATCAGGATATAAACCATAAAACCTGTGTGATTCTCTTCATATAATGGTTTTTCTGCAAGTTATTATACATAGATTTCTTCTTATTACCAATATACCAGATGCATATACAAGGTGTGTTCCCTAAAACTCTGAGGCTCCATATTTTGGGTACAACACCTGAGGTTTGCTGAAGTAATGAGGTGAGAAATCATAGAAAAACCACATCCTCTGCGTCCCTAGATCCCTGTTAAGAACCAGGCATCAAAGAGATGAAAGACACATCCTTTCTCAATTACTGCAAATGTAAGAAGGTAGATGAAGAGGATCAAGTAGAACATATTTTTATCCAACCTACTTTCCCATAAGTATTCAAATGCTTACCAGGGTCTGGGCACTAAGACAATGCTTACAATCTATAAGCATTTCTCTTCCTTTTAACATTTTTGGTGGGAATAGATCATCCTAATACCATTACCAATGGCATTAATAGTAAAGGTAATAAGTACTGCAGCTCATATGAACATAAACCCTTACAATGGCCTTTTGTGTAGACTTTGATAGTCATTCAAACACTTAGGAACATCAGGATCTGGGGGTTTTATGTAGGGAGGCCTGTAAAAGGAGAGCAGACATTAAATTTAAAGTACAGCTAAGACTTGGTGTGACTGAAGCAAAGACCAGACTGTGTGAGCTCCACTGCACTGCTCCACAGACATTGTGCACAAAGAGGGCTGCCTAGGTCCAATAGCCTGAAGAACCTGGGTGACCCACAATGAAAAGGTGGTCAGCCATGGAGCCAAAGCAGTAGACCAAGGCCACCTGCAAGGCAAGGAGCAGGGTAACCATTGGATTATGCTGAAACTGGGTGAAGCTGAGTGGTGGATCAGATTCTCTCTGTTCTCAGAGAGAGTGTTGAGCACAAATATAGTCAAGGGGAAGGCAAACAGTTAGAAAGAAATCATATTATTTGATTAATACAAACTTTACATATTTTATAAAATTTTCCATTTTGGGGGGGCTCTTAAGTAGTAGATGTTTTTAGCCTAATTGCCCATTAAGATAATGCATGAATTAGAAATTGCTAAATAAGTGCACTTGGTGAAAGAGACTTCAGACTCAAAGTTTTAAATAAATTGAATTTGTCCTATAATTTTAAAGCTCATCCCCTACATAATATCACAAGTCTCCACCAAGAAGACAGGTAGCAGGTTAGCAATCAGATGTTTATACTTATTTTATTAATACAGCAGTAAGTTTAATAATTCAAAAGGATACACACTTGTTGCAGTCAGCTCCATATTGCTGGGACAAACATCCAACTAGATAGAGCTTATGGGAGGAACAGGGTTGATTTTAGGCTTATAGCATTCAGGAGAAGTTCCATCAAAGGTGAGGGAAGCTGGCTCACTCCATCATACATCAGCATAACAGAGAAAACAACACCAGCAAGCATGAACTGCCAGAGCTCTGACTGCTGTGAACATACCCAGTAGGGCTGGACTCAGACCTGCCCCCAAACACAACTAAGGGCTGGACTCTAAGATGTGCCCTCAGTGGCACATTCCCTCTAGCGGAGGTCTACCTGCTAGGATGCTGAAGTCCAAGCTCAGTTTCAATAAAACACCTGACTATATGGGGCCATACATTCAAATTACAGTAGTACTTCAGTTGAAAAAAGAAATATAAATAATACCTGCTTCATTCATATAAATAATAACATGGGCCTGAATTGACCCACATATTTTATGAAAAGGCTTTACAGCATTAACATTCCAAGGTGTAAGACTGCCCTGTGCTTGTGAGGAACTACGCACTGCTCTGCACGCTGTGTGGACATCATTCAGCAAAGTTGAGATCATGGCCTTAGATAGAAAGTTCTGGTAACATCCCTGTGTGTGTCATAGATTACAAAACTGAGGCCCAGGTACACAAAGCTGGTAACAATGTTAGCTGGGTGGCATTCCTACCTCCTCCTAGGGAGGCCTGAGCGTTATGGAAGCATTCAGGGGAAATTCCACCTCATTCCTGGGCCAACATAGTAAGTGGAGGTTTCCCCAGAGATTGTCCAGAGTCAGACAGCACAATCTGAAGTGCAGAAAGCCCAGAAACCCATGTTTGCCCTTCCTCCTGTCAGGACTGTCCTGGGACAAAGTGGCTCCACCCTGAGTGATCAGGCAGCTTATGAAAGCCCTGGATCTGAAGGACAGCAGGGCACTGCCTTGAATTTCCCATCTCTCACCTCTCCTCGCTGCTCTTGCTGTCTGAGGCATTCCTGAGAGAGTGCTGCTGTACAAGCTGCAATCTCTATCTAGGGCTCGGTGACTACAGGCTGAGGGCTGTGAAACTCCTCTGAGATTGCTCACTTCTGGTGACAAGGAGGACCAGCTGACACAGCACATCCAGACGTATATGACATGATGCTCCTTCCTGAAATGTCAGTGAGCTTCTCCCTGGTGACGTCCTCCCTCCATTCCTGTCACTGTCAGCCATGGCTGCCGTGTATTCTCTGAACCCCAGCACCTGCTACAGCTACGCTTGGCCACACAAAGGATACAAATAATTTCAAGCGCATTTTCTAATTCGTTTCCCTACTTTGCTAATTAAGGAGAAATGGTGAGGCTGTTCTGTGCTGTAGGACACAGCAGAGACATTTCAGATAAGAAAGAAATGGGAAGCTAAAAATCACACCATGTCACCTATGACTCATTAGCTAGCTTGTGATTCACAGGTTGTCTCCAGAGAGCATCAAATTCCCCGCACCTTAGAAGTTTTCCTGTTCATAAGATGACTCAAAAGATTGTGAAGAAAAATGGAAGCACACAAGAAAGAAATCCTTAAATTTTGTTTTTCTGGAGGGAGGGGACTTGTATGTATATGTGTGTGGAGGGGGGAGGGCGTATGAGAGATGTATGCATGTATATGTGTTTTTGCAGTGCCCCATGTGGTCACCTATGGCTGGGGTTGCTCCCCTGGGGTGGCTGTAGTGAAAGGTCAAGTGCTCCGTTGCTCTTCCACTTGGTCTTGTTTTGAATCTCCTTTCACTAAATCTGGAGCTTACAGGACCTAGAAGAGCCTGTGTCTCTGCTCCCTGTGGGACTGGAGTTACAGGAAAATGAGGCCACTCTCAAATCCCTAGGCCCCCTCAGGCTCTCATGCTTGCACAGGAAGTGCACTTAACCTCTGAACCAGCTCTCCAGCCCAATTTCTTTTTTAAATGCACACATATGCATGTCTGTGTGTGTGCATGTGTTTGCGCATGTGTAAGTTCACATGTGTATAGATGTATGTGGAGGCCAGAGAATAACCTCATATGTCATCCTCAGGAACATCTGAGAAAGGGTCTTTCATTGGTCTGGACCTCACTCATCAGGCGAGACTGGCTGGCCATGAGCTCCAGAGATCCTCTGCTCACAACCTCTACAGCCCTGGGGTTAACAGTTTGTGTCACCATGCTCAGCATTTTATACTGTGGATACTGGGGAGTGAACTCAGGTCCTCATGCTTGTAAGGCAAGCACTTTCCTGACTGAGCTATCTCCCCAGATCCTAAACTTTATTTCTTGTTCAATCTTTTTCATCTTATGTTAAGACATTTCCAAGGAATGTCCAAGTGTCATCATGTGTGTTCTGTGAGGTCTTCATTCTCGCTGGGCCTAGAGGACCATCTATTAAACCAACAAAAAAATCATGGTTATCAGTAGATAAAGGAAGGCCTATAGCACATCTTTTAATTTTTCTCTTGAGTGAATATGAGCAGAATGGCAAAACTCCGCAGAGGCACTTCAAGTGAGTTTTATTATCAGGTGGGAATGAATCATTGACAAAATTCCATGTTTCATTACACATCGTCAAAACAGCTATATATAAATTGTCTCCAAATGCTTCCAGCATGCTTCTCCCCTGACATGCACCCCTCATGCATCAGGCATCTTGCCTCACTGCACAATGAGACTGAGAAAAGATCTCAAATCCTTGACTCCCAAATGCTGGCATTTGAATAATTTAATATGTGTATTTTGATGTTTGGGTGTTTTGTGTTTAATAATCTAAAAACCAGGTTGGCAGGCATTTCATCAGTTCATTCATAATTGAAATCTCAAGGTTAATCACCGTAAGAGCTGCTTTGCCATGTGAAATCCCTTGGAGCCAGCAGGGGTTGCAAAGTTAGGCAAAACAAATTACAGGTAGGGGGCTGGAGAGATGGCACAGTGGTTAAGGAACTTGCCTCCAGAGCCTAAGGACCTGAGTTTAATTCGCCAGTACCCATGCACATACATTTGCAGTTCAATTGCAGTGGCTGGAGGTCCTGGCACACCCAACCATATTCTCTCTTTCTCTCTTTCTCTCTTTCTCTCTCTCTCTCTCTCTCTCTCTCTCTCTCTCTCTCTCTCTCTGTGTGTGTGTGTGTGTTTTTTTGATTGGAAGAAATGGGTTTATTTTGGCTTACAGACTGGAGGGGAGGCTTCATTATGGCTGGGGAAACAATGGCATGAGCAGAGGGGTGGACATCACCTCCACCACAGTACTGCAAAGAGCAGCAGGAAGGTGTGCCAAACACTGGTGAGGGGAAGCTGGCTTATAACCCCATAAGCCCACCCCCAACAATACACCTCCAACAAGGTTCCAATTTCAAAACTGCTATCACCTGGGGATCAAGCATTCAGAACATATTCAGTTTATGAGGGACCCCTGAATCAAAACACTATATTCTGCCCCTGGGACCATAAAATGATAGCCATACATGTGAAATGCAATGCACCCAGTTCAACTCCAAAAGTCTGCATAGTTTTTATCACAATGATGTTCAAACATCCCTATAATGTAAGGTCTTTCAACTGAACCCTAATACCAAAAAACAAAAACCACAATGACAGAACAATTCACACTGCAAAAGATAGCATTGGGCATGGCAAAAACAGAATGAAGCAATACAAGATTTAAAACAAACAGGGCAAACATCAAACTCTAACCCCAAGTCTGATAATAACCAGTGACTTGCTCACGGGAGGTTCAATTTTGCCTCTCTAGCCTGCACTCTCGCATATGTGAATATACACATACATTACACACACACAACAGAAACCAGATGATAAGTGCTATGTAATAATCAAATGATGAAGCATTTTAAGGGGCTTCATATGGCAAGGATAGTGGGAAGTAACAGTTATAGTTTCAAGGCAGAACTTGTTGAAAGTGTAGCACCAAGTTTTGAACTTGGAGTGAACCAGTAAGAATGGAAAAGCTTTCATGGGTACATGATAGATCATGGAGCTGGGTCTTAAATCATGAATTTAATTTCACAAGGTAAAAGACGACATGGTTTACTTGGTGAGATTTTTTTAAAATGAGGTAAAATTTTGCAGGGGTGTGCCTGCACATGGCAGAGAGACAGAGTGAGAGCAATGGAGAGAGACAGTGAGTACCCTGAGTTCTGCCTATGTCCCAAGCTCAACCACAATTGCTGAGGTACTGTTTACTTATGAGAGTCTACACTTGTTTTCCAAGAGCACAGGTGATCTGGAGGTGATGGTAGTATAACTAGTGTGTTACTACGAAATTGCACAGTGTTTAGCTCTCCAGCAGAACATGATTTTGTTTGCACTGGCTGTCAGCTTTCATTTTCTATGCCAACCATAGCTACTTTAATAAACTGGGAAGAGCTGGGCTATTGTACATCATTATACAGTATTTCCACATTATAGGAAGAAAACATGCTAAGAATCCATAGATAATGTTAAAATTTATAAGATAATTAGAATTTGAAATATTGTTATAGTCATGCTTCCTTTAGACACACTATTTTTGAAGGGTTATATGCCTCTACTTTTTATCGTTACTGGGATTAGCAAATGCCTTGCACAATTTTTTAAAAAATTGAAATAAACTCAGTGCTTGTGTTGTAGTTGGCTTCACGTTGTTGGGAGGAACATCCAAACCTTGAACAGTAGTTTAGGGCAGGAAGGGATATATTCCAGCTGACGGATCCAGTAGGGAAGTTCCATCAATGGTGAAAGAAACTTCTTCCATACATCTAAACAGAGTCAACCAAAAAGCCTGTGAAAAATAAAAGTAGCAGGGACAAACAGGCAGCAAAGGGCAGAAACCCAAGCAGCGCTCAGACCTCTCTGCATACATTTGGCCTGGAAATAAGATCTGCCCCCAGGAACACCTCCTGGCTGGAGACCCAACTTACAAGCTTTAATAAAACACCTGAGGCTATGGGGGACATGCATCCGAACTACCACAGCTGGTAACTTGTATGAGCTTAGTCAGGTACACAGTTGTATAGTGCGAATATAAGGGACTTTGTCAGATCTGAAGCATCGTCGGGAAGAATGATGTTGAGAGGGTGTCTTTCCCTTTGTCACAGTGACCTAGTTGTAGGCAGTTAAAGTGCCAGAGCCTGGTGATGGCTTTAAACCTCAGCCAGCTGCACTGCCCTGGCCCATACCACCTGACCTCAGACCTCTGCCAACTGAGCTGTCCCTCAACCATCCCAAAGAGGCACCAGCTGGTTAAGGAAGTCATATTTTGACACTTTTCTTCTGAACTATGACTGGGTTTTACCTTTGATAGTAGAACATGAGAAACACAGAAACTGAAGCTTTTCATCTTCTGGAATCTAAATGCACCACCGATGCGGTGAACGCTGGCTTTCTTGGTGTTGCTTTGTATGTTTGAGCTTGTTCCCAACATGAGCTGCTTGCAGAGCACCTTTTTATCATAAAGATCTTAAGCTCCTTAGTAACAGGACAATGTAGACAGCATAATAAATGTACTCTTCCACCCAGGCACAGGCACGTGTTCTCATCAGATGTACTGTCAAGACAAAGTAAAATCATGAAGATAAGACCAACATGTACGCTCTGCTGTTTATTTCTACCACCTCCAAGTTGTCCTGGACAAAGGCATTAGTTATTCAAAAAGCTTATTTAGAAACGATGCTCATAGCTTTGTGGATAAGACGCTGATTCTCATGCATGCTTATGATTTCAAAGATCCTTGCTTGAGTTTTGATTTGCTCATGTTCTTTCTGTTATGTGCAAGAGCACCTGAGAGCTGACTGGTCCAAAAAAATGTGGAATTCTTTTTTTTTCCTATTTTAATATTGGTTTTCCAAAGTATATTTCTGGGAATAAAAATTAATTATTCATAACTTCCCAAGAGTCTATGCGTTCTTAATAACTTGGCATAGATGATAGAATGTGTATTTATTGGTCACCATGCCCATGAACTGTTTTAAGATTTAATTAATTGTTTAATTATGCTGGAGATCGAACTCCATATGTGAGGCAAGCACTCTAAGGTACTTTCCTCAGAAGTGAGTTTTGGTTTTGGTGTCTTAGTACGTGTTTGTGTGGGCATGTGTAGAATACATGTGGCATATCCATGTGTGTGTCCAGGTATGCACATCCAGTGTGTGTGCATGCAGGCCAGAGGAAAACATCGAGCACCATCTTCTGTTGCTCATCTGAGTAGTTTCTTGAGATAAGAGCTTCTTCTTAACCCAGAGTTTGCCATAAGAATTTACTTTTTACTACTCACGATCAATCAGAAGGTCCATGGCATGGAAGAGGAATTTTAGCCAGCTTTGTACTTAAGTATAGAAATCAATCCATGTCTGTTGACTGAGGGACTCACTTTCCAGTTGACAGTCTCATATTTATTAACATGCTCAACATGGGCTAGATAAAAAGTAGCCCCCCACTTAAATTTTGCCTTTTCTGGTTTCAAAATCATGTTTCTTCCCAACGCACCTCAATGCTCTCAGGTGTCTTTCTAGGAGTGGACACAGAGTGGTGTAAAAACAATTCATTAAGAGTGGGGACTTAAGAGTCCTAGGTTTAATATCTGGCCCATCCATGAGAAGCTCTGTTTTGTAACTTCGCTTGCCTTGTAAAACCCTCCAAACACATAGCATGTGATATGAAAACCATCCATCTAAACACATTCCCAAGCTGAGATATCCTGCAACATCATTTTTAAGTAAACACTGCACACATACCCTTCTTTCCTCCACTGCATGAGAAAGTAACATGGACACTTCACACAGTACCTTAAATCTTGGATCATTTTGACCATTAGCATGTCATTTTTCTGGATCAGTCCTTGAGGCATAAAGACCTCATGTGTCACGACCTGAAGCAGCTACGCTGAAGTGTGATGTGCAGAGGGGCCTCCTTGGAATAGTTCATGGGGCATCTCAAGGAGTTTGACACCTGAGACTTCTCTCCACACAGGAGGTTTGTGTGTTCAACTTTCCTGAGTGAACTTTACATCCAGTTCAGTTTGAGATCTGCTGCCCTGGAGATCCAACACGAATTGGGATCCAATCCAGTGCCCTTAGGAACAGTCTTTTGAAGACAATGGATAAAGAACCCATGTTTGAAGGTCTTTCTCTTCCCATGGTGAATTTTTAAATACAGTTTTTGAAAAAAATATATATAAAGAAGAAATAAGAAAGTACTTCCAGTGGATAAACTATTCAGATGTAATTTATGTATTAGTTTTTGCTCCATGATATTCTAAATATTCAGATTTTCTGAATAGTCAATAATAGCACATGCATTTGACACCAATAACACACACCTTCATTGCCTCCTTTTCTTTTTTATTTTTTTTAAATATTTTATTTATTCATTTTCAATCAGAGTGATAGCGAGACAGAGAGAGAGAGAGAGAGAGAGAGAGAGAGAGAGAGAGCACCAGGGCCACCACCTTGTGGGTCTGGCTTATGTGGGTCTTGGGGAATTGAACCGGGGGCCTTAGGCACTGGAGGCAAGTGCCTTAACCGCTGAGCAATCTCTCCAGCCCTCCTTTTCTTTTTTAATTCTGCTTGTTTTTTATGTCAATACATTTTCCTCATAACCTACTTTCAAATAATTTTAAATGATTTATGAGAACCATGTTTACATGCTATTTGTCAATTCCTTATTTTTTGAGCATTGAGGTTAGTTTCATTTTGCTTTTGCTATTGCAATATGAATGCAAAGAATTTACATCAATTTTTTTTTATTTTTCTGAACATTAGCATATATTTATTAGACATGCAATCACTGAGTCAAGATATACTTAAAGGCTTTGAGACCTGTCTCCTAATTACTTTCCTCAGACATAGTCTTATTTTAATTCACTATTAACATTAGTAACTATTCTTGGTGAAGAGAATTTCTCTACCACAGTTGGGATCTTGCTGGAGACTTAACATCCGTACATCCCTCAGGATGAGGATCTCAGAACTGCAGGAGCTCTCAATTAGCCGAGGCATTGCACCATCACCTCAGCAGCTTTATGGAATTTCAACAAATGTTTACCATAGGAAGAAATAGCGGAAGACAGAGAGATGGTGGAATTTGTTGTCAATCCTTTGGAAGGTGGGTGTCAGGGAGCCAAGCATTACTCAGTGTTGGCTGACTCAGTGGTTCCCAAATAGTAAGGGATGCTCAGCAGAGCTGACGTAGATAAACAAGTGGGGTGGGGAGGGGGCGGCCACACCTGCAACCCTCTAATTCAGGCTCAAGTCATCTTTGTTATAGGAGGGAACTGAAGTCCAAGGGCCTTATGACTCAGATGGGTGGGAAGTAGAGGCAGATGGGTCTTTCTCCTGCTCATTCTTTACTGATTTTATCAATGACTGTGGGTGGTTCTACCTCCTATCTCCAGAGCGACCAAAGCAAGTCAACAATCTCCAGTTTAAAATTCTCTTCGTAGGCACTTATCTGTGAGGATGATGTCATGTGGTTACTCTAGCAGAAGCATGTTGATTTGCCTGGCTCTCTTCTCACATTGGCTTCCGTTGCATTTGCAAAATAACTTGTTGGTTTTATGGGGTTTTATTTTTTTGCTTGTATTATTATTTTTTAATTTTATCTTTATTGTCCAAAATTAGATACATTATTTGAGCAGATATTCTGCTTATATTCCTATTTCCCTCCTCCCTGTCCTCAATCCAATGGGTATCCTCCTCGGTGGGTACACTGGATCAATCCATGTGGCAAGGGGTTATGGATAGCACAGGAGGCATCAAGGCTGCCCCCCATATGTATTGTAGCTGAGGGGGGTAATGTCTCTGGGTAATCTCTCCCACCATGGCTCTTACAATCTTTCCGCCCCCTCTTCTGCTCAGTTCCCTGAGTCATGGAGGGTGAGTTTTAAGTCTGTTGTTGTGACCTTAAAGAGTCTCTGTGCTTCTACTTTAAGTTGTGTTGGAAGTCATTGGTATCTGTCTCGCTGACGTATCCTGGGTTGACTGATTGGCTGTGGTTATAGGTCTCTTTCTTGCCCCACCACTGTCTCAAGGGTTTTACTTGGAGCCTACATGACAGGCCTGTGGTGGTTCATCTCTTGCTGGGATATCAGCCTTCAGCCTGTGATTCATGGGTGGTGTTGGAAAGACCACAGTTCTCTCGCTGCCTTCTGAAAAATACCAACAGAATTTCCATCGGAGAGTGAGATCAGCATAGGTAAAATGAGACACACGTTGGTTTTTGTTTATTTTTTTTTTCGAGGGAGAGTCTTGGTCTTGCCCAAGCTGGAGTGGGATTCACTATGTAGTCTCATGTGGCCTCGAACTCATAGTGATCCTTCTACCTCTGCTTCTCAAGTATTGAGACTAAAGGCATGCACCACCACGCCTGGCAAAATAAGATTTTGACTAACAACTGTGATGGTTTATATTTATTGTCATTTTGACCCGACCTAGAATCACTGAGGAAATGAGTCTCTGGGCATGTCTGTGATGAACTAGCTAGACATTAGGTTAATTGAGGTAGGAAGACATACCCTAACTGTGGATGTCACCATTCTAGAGGCCAGGATACTGGACTGGAGAAAAATAAAGAGCTGGCTGACCATTAGCATTCATTGTTCTGTTTCCTTGTTGCAAACTAAATGTGACCAGTGGCCTCAAGGTCTTGCCACTCACTATACCTGCCTCACTGTCATGGGCTGTAACCTCAAACTGTAAGCCAAAATAAACCCTTTCTCCCTTAAACCATTTTTTCAGGTATTTTATTCCAGCAATGAGAAAGTAACAAATACAATCACATTTGTATATCCTCTGGAACATAAGCATTGTGCTCCAAGCACAAGGGTATTGTGGGACAATCTGGGGAATTTCAACAGAGTCTGCAGACTCTGAGTCAACAGTGGGCCTGAGCCCACTCTAGACTCTGGGCATTTCTACCAAGGCCTATGTGCTATATTGTGCTGTGTGTCACCTAATTGGGTCACACTTTGGCTGACCTGGATGTGGACATGTAAGACATGGCACCTGCTGCATTGACATCTAGTTTTCCTCAATTACTTATGTTCTAGAGAAAATGCATGACATTCTTAGCAATCTTAAGTCAATGACACTTTATTTTTCTGAATAAGTTTATTTCCTAGCCTGTGAAGCATCATTTAGAGTAACATAGCCTTGTATTGTCTGAACCAGTACAGCCTTGGTTCAAATCTTGGCTATGTGTTTCTAAGCTGTGACTTCAGATGTGCTTTCACATTTCCTTGTTTTGATATGAAAACTGACCTCAATCTAGTTTCCATATAACTGGAAAATATTCTAAAATATCTTAATGCATTAACCATTTAAAAACATAATAAAAATTAAAAATAATACCATAGATAAAACAGTTTCTTTCCCATAAATTAGAATCTGTTCTTTTGTTGCTGTTGATGATGCTTAAGATTATGGATGAGGCTTGTCATCTGCAGAAAGCATAAAAGAGTATGTAGAATTTGCGATCAGGTTGATAGAGATTTGTTTAGCTTTATAATTTTTAATTAACTCATATGATCTTAAATTTCTTTCAGAAATGTTGTATAGAAAATGTTTAATTAAAGTTTTAAATAAGTGTGCTGTCAATAATTGGATTTTTATTATGCATATGTCCAAAGTTCTTCTTGACATTAACTTTCAGACAGATGAGTTATTCTTATCACACTTAATGCGACTTTGCACTTAATCTTGCCACTGGCAACCTCTTGCAAGTGTAATATTATTTAAATTGGGGACAAAAATAGAAAAATATGACAGTAATCCAATGCTTTGAGATTCTATACTTCCACAACAGAGTAAGAATGGTGATGTGATGGTTAATCAATGGTTGTCAGCTTGACAGGATTTATAATCCCCATGGAAAAAAATCTCTTGAGCATATCTGTAAAGGATTTCTGAAAGTAGATTGGAAAGACACACCCTGACTGTGGACATCACTAGCATGTGAGATAGAGGTACTGGACTATATAAAGGAGAAAGCTAGCTGCGCATTCACCATTCCTCATTCTCTCTACTTCCTCCCTGCTGGTATGAAGATATGACTCTGCTTCCTCTCTTGTAATGCTTTCCAAACTATTATGGAATTCCCCTTGAAAACGATAACCTGAAAATAAGTCATTTCATTCATTCATTGATCCAGGTGCCCCCCACAAATGTTATGTGTTCTTAATGCTCTATCTCCATCTGATGGCAGTTTGGGTATTAGAACCTTCTTGGAGCTGTGTTCTTGGGGGCAGGTGTATGGGAGTTATAGACAGCTTCCCCTTGCCAGAGTTTGACACACTCTCCTATTGCTGTTGTCTACCTGATGTTGGACAGGAGGTGATGTCCACCCTTCTCCTCATGCTGTCATTTTTCCTGCCATCATGGAGCTTCCCCTCAGGTCCTTAAGCCACAATAAGCCCATTACTCCATAAGCAGATTTGGTCAGGTTCTTACTGTGAAGCAACTAGAAAGCTGACTACAATAGTTTTGGTACCAGAGAGTGGGATCTGTGGTTACTGCTAAAATCTGGATTATTTGTTTTTGTCCTTTTGGAACTGATTTGCAGTAGGAATGTAGTAGGATTTGAAACCTCGGTCTAAGAGACATCTTACGGTGCTTGTTAGTACAGATTGATGGTCATATTTGGTCATAGTTGAAAGACCTGAATGCAGTAAGAACTATGGACTGTGAGGTTTTGCTTATAAGAGTGAGAAAGAAGTTTGTCAGGACTATGCCAGAAGCAATTTGTGTGAGAGGCTTGCTGCATTCTGTCTGCCTGTGTCCTGCAAACTTGTTCAGGGTTGCTTTGCATAGAAATGGACTGGCATGAGCAGATGGAAATGGCACAGAAAGAGAAAAAAAAAACCTTTGGGCAGAAACTTCTGCCGGTTCATCTGCAATTGTCTGAGAGATTACAATCATTGAGATTGGGCCAGGTAATCTGCATTGGGACAACATGAAGAATGTGGACTCTTTTGAAGAAGGGGGCTTTGTTCCCCCCTGGATTAACAAATTGGGGGCATACCTGGTACTATGGAGTATAATAAATGCCAGAAGAGAGGGTTATTGGATTTACACCATGGTTTTGTTTTTTGAAATGGCCATGGGAAGTGTGAAGCAGGTGTGTTGGAATACCTGTGTGGAGGCCCAATGGAGCTATGAGAATGAACCATGGGTTGCAGTAGAGATCCAGTGAATGTTAGGACTATGGATGGCTGTCAAGGAGAGCTTCCAGTACTGCATGAAGTTTTCCCAGACTGTGAGTAGCCAAGCTGGAGGGGCAGAATTGGAACTCCAGGAGACTTGTTACTGGTTAGAATTATTGGACTTGGATATAGAGTTGATGTTGCCCTATTTGTTTTAAATTTTCTATTGGTTCAATCTGTCTTTGCCATGCCCAGTGCTATCTTTTGTAGTGTGAATGTTCTGTGCCATTATGGGTTTGTTGGTTTTTTGGTATTATGACTGACTCAGCTGAAAGACTTTGAATTATGAGGATGTGTGAATATCATTGAGATAGATTAAAAAAAATTGTGGAGACTTTTGAAGTTGAGTTGAATGCATTTCAGTTTACATGATGTATGATTAGGTTATGGGGGCTAGGGGCAAATTGTGATGGTTTGTTTCAGATATCCCCCACAAATGTATGAGTTCTGAATGCTTAATCCCCAGCTGATGGCTGTTTGGATATTAGAACCTTGTTGGAGCCATGTTTTGGGGACAGACTTATGGTGGGTATAGCCAGCTTCCTCTTGCCAGTGTTTGAAACAGTCTCCTATTGTTGTTGTCCACCTGATGCTGGCCAGCAGGTGATGTCCACCCCTCTGTTCATGCCATCATTTTTCCTGCCATTATGGAGTCTCCCCTAGAGTCTGCAAACCAAAATATACCAATTCTTCCATAAGAAGCTTTCTGTGCAGCAACAAAATGTAACTGGTACTAGGAGTAGGGTCATTTCTGTGATAAACCTAACCATGTATTTCTTAGTCTTTTGGAGCTGTTTTTTTTTTTTGGGGGGGGGGAGAAATGTGAAAGGATTTAGAATTTTGGGCTGGAGAAGCCTTGTAATGCTGTAAGCAGAGCTAAATGGGCCATTCTGGTAGAAGTTTGGAACATGAGAATGCAGAGAGAAATGTGGGCAGTGGTGACTTGGTTATGAGGTTTCCAAAGGGAAAAAGACTTTATTAGCATTCAGGCTAGAGGCAGCTCATGTGATTGTCTGGAAGAGAAACTGGATGTATTTTTCTTAGTTACTGAGAATTTCAATGAGGTTTTAGTGGCTTGAATATAAATGTCCCCTAAGTGTCTGTGATTAGTCCTGGGGGGGGTACAGCATGACAGTAGGAGATATATTGCTAGGGGAAGTCCTTGGGGTTGAAAAGTTTAGCCTATTTGGAATTCAGAGCTGGCTTGCCAAAGTTGTTCACTTTCTTAGCTGTGGCTATATGATGTTATGAGGAGATTGCTTTTCTCTGCCATGCTGAAGATTCCCATTAAAACTGTAAGCCTGAAATAAACCCTTTCTTCCAAAAAGCTGTTTCTGGTCAGGTGCTTTGTCCCAGAAAGGAGAAGCTAACTACTAAAGAGATTGAATTTAAAAGTAATAGACTAATGTGTTTGGAGGAGGAATTTTCAATATAGAACACAATATGTAGCGTGGCTTCTTTTTGCTGCTTTTGTTCAGATCTATAAGGAAAGAAAGCAAAACACAAAGCCAAAGAATATAAAAATATAAGATTTAAAATGCAAATAAGTTTCAGGTCTGAGATCCAGAGACTGCAGCCACTTCAACAATATTTGTTAAATAGATGTCCACCATTGAGGATGGGCCAGTTGGTCTGCACTGTGACTATAGGAAAGGTGCCCCAAGAGCAAGGCCTAATCCCTAGAAGTCTCAAGCTAATGAAAATGATATTTTTTGTTTTTTCTTTATTATAAAACAAACTATTAAAAAGCAAATTTTAAATTATTTGTATTTATTAACTGATTAACTGATTTAAGACAGAGATAGACAGACAAACATATACAGAGAGAGAGATAAAGAGAGAGAGAAATAGAGAGAAGAAGAAGAAGAAAAAGAAGAAGAAGAAATAATGAAAGAATGGATACACCAGGGCCTCTTAGCACTGAAAATGAACTCCAGATGCATACACTACTTTGTGTATCTGGCCTTATGTGGGCACTGGGGAAGTGAACCTGAGACTACAGGCTTTGGTAGCAAACAACGTACCTTTAATGGCTGAGCAATTTTCTGAGTCCTAAATGGCAATTTGCAGTAGTGAGAGGCCCCAGCATCATCTCTCTCTCTCTCTCTCTTTGAAAAAACAGTTAACTTTTATAAAAATAGTGTGGGTTGATAGTTTAGGTAGAAACACACTGCAGGATAGAAAAAGCATTACCCTTAAAACATATGTTCTGAATGGTAAATCTGTACCCAAATTGGGTTACTGCCAACAATAAGCTGTTGGTCAGAGAAGCTTTTGAAGCCCCCACCCTTCCAACAATGAAGATAATTGCAGAAGTAACTGGTTACCAACCAGAACTAAATATGTTACAGCTGCCTTCTTGTTGCTGGACAAATACCCAGCCAGAAGAGGCTTATGAGAGGAAAGGGTTTACTTAAGCCTTAGAGAATCTAGAGGAAACACCATCAATGGTAGAAGAATCTCTCTCATAACCATAGATACATAGCAGAGAGATGCCACCAAACAGCCGCCAAATAGGCTGTAGTTGCAGGACATTGAAAGGTCATGCCAGATTGAGGTAGAAGCCAGCTTCCTGCTGGGTAGCTCTCATGCTGTTTTCTAGAAATGATAGAAAGCACTATAAGAGCTGCTAGTGGACAAAGGTCACCAACAGCCTGAACAATCAGTAGATCCTGCAATCTATGAAATCTATCAGTCAGGCAAGATATACAAACTATTGCAATAGTGGCACACAGGCTATGGTGGTAATCAACTTTGCTCTGATTGGATATGAGGCTGGCTCAGTAGGCGGGAAGTTTTGCCTGGTACTGAGAACCAAGTCATAAGCCTGTGGCTCAGATGGTCATAAACCCTAGAGGGAAGTTTCTACTCTTCTTTGTCTGAAAGGAGAGATTATAACCATGAAACAGACCTCGAAGTGTCTATGCTTATCTCCTTTGGTTCATACTTGCTTTCACTCTTGGCTGAATATTCTAATTTTCACAAATGTCAGTGAATACCAGGGAGACGGAAGACCCATAGAATGACAAGAAAAGAAAAATGATTGCCTAGCACGAGACAAGCCATCTCTATCACATCTGTCAGGACCCAGGAATCATTACTGAGTAAATGGTGAATTAAACACGAGTGCTGCTCTCACTGCTGGTCTAAAAACCTCCTCCTGGGGGATGGCAGAAGACAGCGAGGAGATTCAAAACTCACAAAGCATAAAGTTAGTGCCTATTCAGAGCTCAACAATAAAGGTGGCATATAACATACACTCAAAAGCCCAGAGATCATTTTGGAAATGGGAGTGGAAAAAAATGTAAAAGGCACAGGTGGGAAGGTGAAGTGTGAGGCCTTATTGCCCCACATACACTGACTGGTGCTTTCATGACCTCACAGTGGATGCTGATCTCATTAGCAGGGGGCCCTCCCTTGTGGAATGGGGATGAGGGAGGGGGAACCTAAGAGTGTGATCTGATGGAAATATGAGTAATTCACAATATGTTTCTATACTAAAGTTCTAAATAAAAAAAGAATGTGGATTTCACATATACATATAAAATAATCTTTAAGTTGGGACGAAGCCACAAAATTCATGGTAGTATGCATAGTACATTATAATTTATAATTTCATAAGAAATAGACATGACTAGTGTATGCTTTTGTAAACAATAAAATTATCGAATGATCTACCAGAGAAGCTGATGCCAGGGTTTTCTGTGAAGGGGAAATAAAGTGGCTAAAGTACAGAATGGGAACACATACTGTTTTCACTTTATTTTCTTCAAAAAACAAAACATAAGCTATGTTAAAAAAAAACCTGTCATGTGGTGGGGGGCATTTCCTTGACCATTTTCAGCCTTATATATTTCAGAACTTGACCTGTGAAGCAAGTTCAGAAATCTAATGTTGAAGAAGTGGGAGCAAGATGCCAGAGAATGCTCATAATGTCTTGAAGGAGGGTGAGCCCCCAGCAAGAAGTCATTTCTAGACAAGCTTCAAATAGTTTCTGCTAGAGGAATATCATTTATCTTCACTTCTTCAATTGATTTTCAACCAAGGCAAATATATCTGTTCAAAGCATGCCTACTCCTGAAAGATTTCAGAACAACTCACTTTTGGCTTAAAAAAAATTTCAAGGTGATACAATATTGTTTATTGGAGATTGAAGTCCAGTGGGGAGTGTATGTGTGTGTGTGTAATTTTTATATTTCAGTTTTTATTGTATTTAATACACATTCAATCTACCTTCATGCATTACATACAGAAATGCATGCACTTTTTAAATTCAAAACTAACAGGATGCTGGTTTAGCTTTCTTTCCTACTTCATGCTTTGAAAACTCCTTCACTTTTAATAAATCTGGAAATTGCAAATACTTTTGTAAGTGCAATGATGGTTTGAAGGGTAGATGAACCACCTGGATTCAGAGGCTCAGGGGAACTGGATTCAGTGAAAGCAGGCTGGTGACAGAGTGACAATGAATCCATAGCTGTGGCCCTCGGGACATTCCCTTAGGCAACTGAAATGGAAGGAATTATCTCTCCAAACAGAGCAGTGATCAGGAAGTTGTGTCTTAAATACACATTTTCCAACTTCAGGTTTGTGTGCAAAACAGGGGTTACAGTGTTGCCGGGAGAAACAAAACAACAGACCAGAAAGGCCATTGTATGGAGCTATGAAGATAGGTGGTAGATTGCAATAGAAACCTCAGAAATTTGGAGATGCCAAGACTGCAGGATGGCTGCCAGGGAACACTGATAGCTCTGATTCATATGGATCTGCCTGGAGAGCACAGCAAAGGAGCAAAAAAAAAAAAAATAAATAAAATAAAAAAAATAAAAAAATAAAAAAAAAGAAAAAGAAAAAAATAAAAATAAAAATAAAAAATAAAAAGGCCGATGTGTGTTTTGGAGCTGAATGACTTCATCATTGGTCCCATATGGTAGGTAGGTTTGCTGTTTGCCTCCTGGTTCTTGATATTACATTGGCCCTTTCTTATTATGCTTTTTTTTTTTTTGCAATGGGACTGTTTATTCTGTGCCATTTTGTGTTTCACTTGTGTAATGTATGTTTTGATTTTACTGGGCTCAAAGTTAAGAGACTGTCTTGAATCTCATCTGATACTGTAGAATTTTGAACAATGTTAAAGTTGGTAAAGAAAATGGGGAATTTTGAAGTTTGAGTGCACTTTCATGGTCACTGAGTCTATGGGGGCCAGGAGTGAAATGTGGCGCTTTGAATTTAAAAGTCGTATGGAGGAGGTTTGTCACTGGGAACACATCTCCAGTGTTGGACACTGCTTATTGGCACTGCTACAGAGGGCACAGAGAACAAAGGGTTAAGGATGTCTGAGTGGGTGAAACCCCAATAATTCAGTAGGCGTTTCCCAGCTCCATCAACCCTGACTCCCAACTCCCCCATGGGCCAGCCACAGGAACCAGCATTCCCATCTCAAAATGACTGGCAATGGGTATCAGACAAACTTCCTTGTACTCATCCCCAAGGACCATGGCTAGAATCACGTACTTCCCGCCACTCAGGCCCCCCAAATGAGGTATTCTCAGGTTGTCCATACTCACCTATCCCAGTACAGGCCACTAACTCACCACCCCAACCAACCAATCCCCTTTTCTCTTTCCTATTCCCCATCCCCCTGACCCCCTTTTTCCTATAAATGTAAGGCCTCCCAATTGAATAAAAAACCAAGTGGACACACTATACACATCTGCTCGTGTCTCGCCGGACCCCCTGCATCAGCCCCCCAGCTCTGTGGAACCGCCCTGAGAAAGCGGAGTAGTGGAGCAGCGACCAGCCTTCACTCAGCTCCCACCGCCTCACTGTTTTCTCTCCCCGACAGCTAATGGTTCCCCCACAGGTGAAAACAACACTCCAGTACAGCCCTACTCTGTGTGTTCAGAGTCAGCTCATGCTTGCTGTGTTCACTCTATTATGGGTGTATGATGAAGTGAACCAGCTTCCTCTCCTCTGCCCTGATGAAGCTCTCTCTCAAAACTGTCAGCCTGAAATAAAACTTTTCCTTCCATAATCTGCTTCTGGTTGGCTGTTTTATCCCAGAATCCAGGAGGTAACTGCAACAAGCCTCAGATCTCAAGCTTCATTCTTTAACATACAATGAAAATCATGACTCAGAAGTCAAACCCAAACATAGCATTGGCTGGCTTTAAATGGCAGCTTAACCACTCAGCAGTTTTCCGATTTGGGTTCAAAACACTAATGTCTTCTCAGGTATAGTTTTGCATTTAATAAAATATAAGCGAACATAATCATGCCTCCCTGTTTGGGTTGTAAAAAAGATAATTTAGTATTTATAATTATTAGTTGATATTACAATAAAATGTGTTCATCAAGTTTTGATATACTTCAATGCGTGTCTATACCTGTGTTATTACACACACACACATATATATGTCTATATATATATATATATATATATATATATATATATATAGAGAGAGAGAGAGAGAGAGAGAGAGAGAGAGAGAGAGGTGGTAGTCATCCTATCCCTAAAATCAAAGAGATTTGCCTGGCCGTTGTCTGCTGGCCTCCATATCTTTCTATAGTGACCCTTGGGTCACTGAATTTGGGAGTATTTCCAAAGATAACAGTGGTGTCCTCACCAGTGTCAACAAGAACAATTACCCTTTGGACGTGATGTCTAATAAATAGTCAATTCTACATGAGGCCTCCAGTCACCCCAGTTCCCCACAGTCCAGAAGCCTCTGCCAGTGTCCTGATTAGAAATATTGTCAGCCCGACTTCCTTCTTGTGTTTGAAGAGATGAGGGAAATGGGGTGTACCACTGTTTGGGAGACAATTTCCTCCACAAGGCCAACAGCACACCCAAGGGCTGGCTATCTAATTTCATCAGATTAAGTCCAGTGGCCAGTAAGTCAAACCATATCTGTCTGTGAGTCATTTCTGTCACTTGACCTTCTGTTGCCTTAAAGGGGGGAATTTAGTTTCTAAATTCCTATTTTTCTTCCCCTTGTGTGCCCTGGGCCATACTGTTTGTTGTTGTTTTTGTTGTTTGTTTGTTTGTTTGTTTGTTTGTTTGTTTTGGCTTTACCTGCTTGTCTTGTCACCTCACTTCAACATCTCTCAGGTGGGCCAGTGCAGTGGTCACCAAGCACAGTCGTCATCACATGAACATATTGGTAAGTGTAGGGAGTTAGGCAAGCCACAAATGACCAGGGGCCCAGAAGCTAAAACAATATTTTTTATCTGAGAGATAACCATTTCCTCATCTGGGCTCGTATAATTCAGCCTAAATACCCTCTGCCGCATGTCCATCTCCCTGCACCAAGTCCTGATCTGGAATGTCCCTGCCATTTTCTCATACTAATTGTACATTCAGCTGCCACTAGCCAGTTGGACTGGCTCCCTGCACCAGGAGCTGTACCTTACATTTCCTGCAATCTTTACCTTAATGACAGGACATTAATAACACTGGCCATCTTTGCCATTTCATGGGGATGGGGGTGGGGTCAGCTGTATATTATCAGTTCCATCATTCCATAAAAGCAATAGCCAGACAGAAATCATCTCCCCCAGCCATGGCTTGCATTGTTTGGCCAGATCCTGCGATTCCATAAGCATATATGTCTAATCCAGAGTGCCTCCCAGCACAAAGCTAGAAGGATTTCTCCCTAACTCCTTCAACCCAGCTCTAACTTCCTCTATTATGGAAACTGAGGTTTCAAAGAATTATTTCTACCTCTCCCTGTTAAACAAACAAACCAAAAAATCCCTCAGGTTGTGGCTGAGATCAACATCTTCTATTATGGTAATTCCTAGATCCCATCAGTATGTGGGTGTGAGGAGACAGCTTCTTCATTGGGGTTAACATCTGAAAAACCAAAAGAGAGAGGTGGTTCTACCTTAGAGAGATTTGGAATGGTATGGCTCCAACACTATTTCACAACCTCCAAGTGAAAGTGACGCCCAATTAAGCATGGGTGAAAGAACTAATCTTCTCCTCCCTACTTCCCCACAAGACTTTAAAACTCCTTTCTTTTCTAGGAGGTTCAGAGTCCCTTCCTGCTGTCCTAGCTCTGCATCCCAACAATCCCTTGTTAGTGTTAGTAAAAACCACCGGCCCCAAAAGAAACTGTCTCAGTGGTTTTTTTAATTCTGAACCTCACAAAAGCATGTTATCTTTTCTAAGCTTTATGGTCTGTATGTGAGATGACAGCAGAGCTGCCCCTGGTCCCAGGAGTCCATGTTGACTGTGGGCCTCTGGTTCAGTGTTGCAAAGGGTTGCAGGGCCTCCAGCCTTCCTCTCCTCCTCTACACCCCACCCTGCCCTCTGCTCAGTTGCTGATCTTCTCAGAGATGAAGAGCATGCAGGTACTCTTATCAACAACTGTTCCTGTCCTTCCCCCATCATTTTAGGAGAAAATAGCCAAATCTGTACTTGTATGCTTGCATGATCCTTTGTGCTTATTTGGGGGTGTGTTGCCTCGTGGTAGGGAGATTGGCTGAGACATTGTGGTCCTTGAAGGTCAGCATGCCACCATTATGCATCCACATGCTGCTTTGGCACACACACACACACACACACACACACACACACACATATACACACACACTCACGTGTATCTGCAGGGCTGTGCACACCGAATGCTCATATTAGAACTATTTGTCTAAGGAGTTGATATGATCTGTATCAATCAACACCTGGTTAATTGAGTTCTTAATTCTTAGAGTAATTTTACAGGACTGAAAACATATATAAAGCTGAGATTCTTTATTTATTGGAAAGATAATGATAACTTTTCCTTTTCAGACATTTTTATATGTGTGATTGGTAATATGAAGAGTATGTGAAACATAAGTGAAGCCTGAATACAGGTGAGGAGACTGGGCACTTTGGGGATCCAGCACATGCTCTCCTGTCAAAGTCTAGACATGATCAGAGGGGTTTCCTAGGCCGAGATTTTCAGCCCTGCCCTCACTTGACTCTCAGCCAGTTCGTCCAGGGACAATAAGTATCACTGTCTGGCTGCCTGTAAGAAGGAGGAGTTGCAGCCTGGCTAATTTGCATGCACATTATCCCAAACAGGCTCTTAAATAACCCTCCAGTAGAGACAGCTAATTACACAGACACTCTAATGTGGTTGCAAGGATTACAAGCGGTCCTTTCCTGGAGGAAGAACACTGATTTGTTCGACATTATTTGCTTATTTTATTTCCCTGAAACAGCTTGTTAGGCTATGTAGTTTGTTTTACTTTTCTATGGAATTTAAGAAATACAAACAAAATAAATGGAAAAGAATAATGTGCACCAATACCTATCACCTGTTTTAAAAATACCCAAAGTGTTTAATCTTTTTTATCCTTCCTTCTTCCATCACCAGACTTGTTGGGTAACCTATTATTCTCCCATGTTATTGAAATGTGTTAGTGCTAGGCACTTGGCCCGGCCCATCAGAGATAAAGGGCTTCTTCTACACTGGTTTCCTTTTATTTTCAGTCAGGCACACCTGCTTCAGAAAGCCCCCACTTCCCTCACCTTCACCATGCCTGCCTCATCCCCCCTCCAAGAAACCACACCTTTGCCGTTGAACTCTGTCAATTTGTCTCTTAAGATCTTTTTGTCCAGAATGGAATTATACAATATGTATTCTGTTGTTTCTGGCTTCCTTTGTTTGGCATAATGATTCGTGCTTTATGGTAGCATGAATCAGAAGTGAGTTTCTCTTTATTGCTGAACAATATTTCACTGAATAGACATACCACATTTTAGCATAATATCATTTATTCATTCATTCACCAAAGACTGGATTTTACAAATGTTTCTAGATGTTTACATGGCTAGATAATTAGGAAGATAATTCATGGTCATTAGTAAGCTTTTCAAGTTTTAAATGAGACTGACAAACTGTTTCCAATGAGGATTCCATCTGTTTACATGGTAGCTACTATGTCTTCCCCTCCCCTTCTCTCCCTTCCTCTCCTCTCTTCTTCATCTTCACTCCCCTCCCCTCTTCCCCCCTCTCTTCTCCTTTCTCTTCTGTGGTAGTTTGAATGTAACAGGTCCCTCACAGGCTCTTGTGGATTAAATACTCTGTTCCAAACTGGTGACAGTTTGAAAAAGTTGTGGGGCCTTTGGAAGGTGGAGCCTTGCTGAATTAGGCATGGCCCTGGGGGCAAGCCTTGAGGTTTACAGTTCAGTTTCACTCTCTATTGCCTTCCTGTTGCTGTTGTAGTGAGATGTGACACCCTGCTGTCTGTTCTTGCTCTGCTTTTCCCTCCATGATGAAAATCCCCCATGAAACTGTAAGCTGAAATCAAACGTTTCTCCCAGCTGCTTCAGGTTAGGTGTTCTGTTTCAGCAATGAGAGCATAACTGCAAAACCTTCCTTTTCCCTTCTCCTTCCCCTTCCCTCTTCTCTCTTCTCCACCTTTGTACTATGCCCTCCTTTCCTCTTTTTCACTCCGTTTCCCTTCTTTTATCACTAAGATTACCTTCCATTCACAAACATTTCCTGACAGAGTCCTATGGAGGGAACCCACTCCAACAAAAATTGAAAGCCTTCAAGCTTCAGAGATTAGGAAACAGAGTGCTTCCAGCTGACATCACTCCAGTGCTCCTGAAGCCCAGATGCTAACCACTCCTTCACTCCTGCGGCTGTATCCATCCCTCGGCAGGTTTGATTCTAATCTCAAGGCCTTTAGGAATCTGAGGTTCTTCTTAAACTGCAAACATCTAAATAGTGTGGCAGAAATCATGGTTTCATTATCAGTGATTTCTGGGCTATGCACCTGCTATGTGGGTCTAACCGCTCTGGTGAGAGCACCCTGAGCTATTAGGCACATGCAATCTACTCTTGCTAGCTTTGGGGATAGTGAGAATTTATGAAACTATCTTCTGATACAATTGTTTCAGGAAATATCTTTTAAAATATGACTGAATAACATGGACTCCCTTGTATAATTTATTCCTACATGGTAAAGAATTTGTAAACCAAGTACAAAGCTTCCACTGGAGAATGAGAACTTATTAGAGTAAGAAAGAGTGTTTGTAGGAAATTCATAATGCTAAAATAAGCAAAGAAAAGTACATGTAACTCTGTGTAATCTGTGCTGTGAGACATTGATGTACTCAAGTGTTTTCTCTTTCCCTTTTCTCCTAAAGTGATCCTGTCAAAATCTATTAGTCAATTTGATATTATATTGGCTACTTCTGGAAGGGCAGAACTCATCTAGACTATTCCAAAACCATTCGTGTGTGTGTGTGTGTGTGTGTGTGTGTGTGTGTGTGTAAATGATTTCTGAAAAGAGTTATGTAGGTTTTGGGATTGAGGTGCTATTGTCAAAGTGGGAATTTACAGAGCAACAAAAATCTAAGGTAATTATAGTCCCAAATCCAAAGTAAAGAAACTAATGGAGCAGAATGTTCCCAAGCTTCAGAGCTGCAGTGGGTCCATGCCACAGTCTGGCTGCAGCTTACAGTGTAAAGGAAGCTGAAGTACTTTTACCTTTAGTGTGTAATTTATAAACAAATTTGTTGACATGCAAATTATAACTTGTCCTGCAAACTTCTTTGGCTAATTAAAGCTTGTAGGAGTTCAGGAAGGACTGAGTAATTAATACAATGCTGGAATGTTTCTTAGTCAAATGAAGTATTAACAAATTAGATGTCAAGATTAGGAAAAATGAACTACTTTAAAACATGCATGGGCTGAAGAGATGGCTCAGCGGTTAAGGCACTTGCCTCTAGTGCCTAAGGCCCTGGGTTCAATTCCCTAGTACCCACATAAGCCACACCCACAAGGTGGTGGCCCTGGTGTGTTCTCTCTCTCTCTCTCTCTCTCTGCTTGAAAAATGAATAAATAAAATATTTTTTAAAACATGCATAAGTTTTGAGCTCTCTTTACATTAGTTATGCATTCTGAGAAGCCTGTGCAAGAATGAGAACATGACATCTTCAGACCCTGAGGCTGGTAGGATGTCTGCCCTCACTTCCTTTGCCCATAGATCTCCATTGAGCAGAGTACTTTCAGTCTCAGAGTCTAAGACCATGTGGATATTTGTGTGTAGGTGATTGTTTGCAAGGCATAGTATAAGATGTTCAAAGGTAAAAAATAACATGCACATCTCATGCAATCGATGGAAGCGTTTCCACTTGCAATGATGAAGATATTCAGATTTTATGTATTTTGAGGAGAATACCCAAGAACCCTGGCAGGAACACCCAGGGCTGTTCTCAGAATGAAGAACCAATTCTTGAATAATCTGCATGCATTCCCATGATGCAAGGACCCTTATGGTTTTCATATGTTTGTATGGCCTTCTTGATCACTGTGGAGGCCGGCTTCCATTCCTTTCTGGTTAGTGACCAGTGAGTCTTTGCCTCATAAGTACAGAGACAATTCCTGCAGTTGAGAAACGAGATGTATTAAAGAGAGGTGTAGACTGATTGACATCATCAATTAGTGCCATTGTGCCTTTGGGTGCAGGTATACTCATCCCACACAATTTTTATGAGTATCATTATGGTTCAAAAATATTAAAACTATAAATAAAGACAGCAAAATTATGTATAAGACAAATTCTGACCCAAAGCCTACATGTCTGGATTTTAAGTAAGACTATAAATTACAGGAGTATTTGAGGATGTACAATGTAATGTTGATGGGTCTACCAGATGAGAGATGGACCCAGCCAGTGGCAGAGTGACTTAGAGGCTGAGGAGAATGTAACAAAAGTGCACAGATTGACATATAATAAGCCGAGAGAGTGGCGAGTGAGTCTGAAGACCAGGATAGGGCAGGAGCTAATTGTGTAGATGCTCAATTGAGTTAATTCTCCTGGGGCCATAACATGGCAGATGACATATTTAAATGCCCAAATGCCACAATGTGCTTCATGTCTGCTATCTGCAGCAAGTGCTATCAGGACGGAGTATTTGCTTTTTGTCATTTTAGTCCTTCTGCTTTGACTGTGAGATTTTGGAACTATGTGCTATGTATCAAACAAATACTTGGGTATTTTAAGAGATGAATCCCTGGCCATTTTTTTCCTCTTACGAGCAAAACTTCACTGTCTGCTAGCTGGAAGAAGCCGAGAATCAGTATGCTTCTTGTTTTCCCACAATGGGATGTAGCTAAAAGAAGTATTAGACAGATTGGATATAGACTTGTTCACTTTCATAAATTTATCTCATTGGTTGTGTGATAACATGGTAATTTTTTAAAACAGAGCAGCCTACCAGGTGGTTTAGTACACAAATTAACCTTTGAAATTTATTTAAATTTAAATTTTTATTATAAACAGCAGGACAAATGTAAATTACAGATATTAATGATAAATAATTTGCTAGATAATTTTGTGCATCATTTTATTCTTCTAAGTGTTCACTTTAAGTGTATATTGAAGAAAATAAAATCAATCAATTCTATATATTACTCTTAAATTATTATATTACAATGATTTGTACATAAAGGCTAATTACCATTCAAAGAAAACCATATATGTGGTATTTATGTTTATTTGTACTATGAGATATCTATTTATAATGTTTTTTCACGGTAACAAATTTTTAAAAAATATTCTATTTATTTACTTGTAAGGAGAGAGAGAGAGAGAGAGAGAGAGAGAGAGAGAGAGAGAGAGAGAGAGAGAGAGAGAGAGAGCGCATGGGTGCACCAGAGCCTCTAACCACTGCAATTGAGCACCAGATGTATGTGTCACTTTGTGCATCTGGGCATTGAACCTAGATTGTTAAGCTTGGCAAGCAAGCATCTCAAGGGATGAGCAATCCTTCCAGACCTGTAGTAAATATTTTCAGCTACCCTTAGTCACTGCAATCAATGATCAATGACTACAGAGATAAATAAAATGTATCCTGGTTGATTAGAGGTCTTTTCTTCCAATATAGGTACTGATTTCTCTATGCAAAGACTACTGATCTATCATCTTACATTAATCAACTAATTAGGAACCTGTCCTGAAGTGATTTTTTAAAAAAAAATTCCTTCATAGGTGTAGTAGTTTTGAGTAAATGTCCCCCAATAGAATTTATTATAATTGTGAATTGTCTCCAGCTCTCTGGCTGGAGAAAGTGTCACTTTGGCCTGACCTCCTGGGGTCTTGCCCCTGAGGTATTTCTAATTGAATGCAAAATTCTAGGGATACATATGCAAAACAGCAGCCAGAACTCAAGCCTGGCAGTCTTGCCATTTTGTGAGTTACAGTGTGCTTGCTGGCTTCTGGAGGTGCTGTCTCTGTCTCTGCTTGGATCTGTGAAAGGGGTCCAGCCTTTTTTCGTAACTTCCCCTGGATGTATTAGTTCAATAAATACTTTCCTCCCCAAAACTGTGCCTGGTTTGGAGATTCATCCCAGGGGCGGGTGGCTAATTACGACAATAGGCCAATCAATCTAAAGACAGTGGGTAAAAGTCTTGTGAAACAGGAGTAGGCAAATTGGTAAAAATAATGCTTAGGGAGACCTCTAGTTTCTCTTTGGAGACAAGGCAAACCAGCAACAGTGGGAATAAAAATTTGGGTTAATTAGAAGTAATTTAGGCTTATCATAGTTCATGCATCCACTTTTCATTGTAAGCTCATTGCTACTCATAGATACTCTGCTAGAAGAAATATTGAGAGGAAATATGCCAACAGGGGTTTCAATGAGATGACAGAAGGTAACCTTGATGAGTAAGTGGAATTTGGATAAAGTTGAAGAAAAGAAAGAAATAGATATTAATTTCCTGTGTGTCACTAGCTTGTTTTCCCCACTGGAGAATGGATACTGAGATGGACTTAATCCAAAATCACGGCACTGAATCATTATTGAGATTGAAATTTAAAATGTACCAAATACATCAATTATACAAGGATTACCACAGTCATTTGTGCAAAAGCTAACAGTGGAACCATAAATCTTTCTGAATTCAAATGATTTTCTTCTGATTAATGTACCAGGAATTCTGAGTAGCTGATGTGCTTACCTATAGAGTTAATTGAAGCGAGAAAAAGTAGGAAGAATAACTTCTTGCATTTTTTATTAAATGCCATTTCAATAAGTCACTGATGCAGAAGAGGAAAAGCATGGCAAAATTACCAACTGTCAATTACACTAAAACCCATGAGTGTTCAACATATGGATTAAAACATCTTGCTTTCTCCCTTAAGGAATTTATGCTTAGGAAAATCCCCATGGCTTAAATCCTTACTGCATACACTATAAAGCAGATGGGGGTGGGGGTTTGTGGAGAAGCAGGGAGCTGCTCCTTGTTTCAATGTGTTGTTTCCTGGTCCAGCTACATCTTTGATGTTGGCTGTACCCACTCCTTCCATAATCCAGATGGATCCTCCTTTTTTCCTGAAACCTGCTCTCAAGATGAAGAACTCATTAAAAATGCATCACACTAATTACCAATGCATTTAAATTCAGTACTATTTCTCCACTCGGGAATTTCAAAACTAATTGTGAAAATACTCTTTTCAAGCACCTGTTCTATTCTATGTATTTTTTTCCAGGTTATTTCTATAAGGATAAACAACAGTCATTCCTCCTGAAGAACCCTAAATCTAATTTGGAAATAAAAATACCCTAGATTTAAATGACCAGGCATAATTTTGGAGACATGTTTACATTTGGAGAGTTTTATAATTCTCTGAAGTACAACAGCTTGTCAGGGGCAAGTGGTGTGAGTAGGACCAGTGTTGAACCCACTACCTTGAATGAAGGAGCTGAGCAAGCTGAATGTGAGCATGGATCAACAGGGGTGGATATCAGTGTTGCTCGTGCAAGCAGGGGCCTGTGAGCCAGGTAGAGTAGGTGTATAGCAATAGCATGGCCTTCTGAAAGTTGTGAGGCTGAAGAAGCAAAGTCCATCTCCTGGTTGTGAGCTGTGATGGCTTGATTAAATGTCCCCCCCCCCAAAATTTAAAAGTGTATAAAAGTTTTTCTCCAGCTGCCTGGCTGAAGGAGGTGTTACCTAGGCCAGATCTTGGGCTCTAGCCCTAAGGTGATTCTGGGATGGATGTGAAATTCCAGCTATACATATGCAAAAGGAAGTCAGAGCTGATGTGGCAGTTCTGCTCTTTGCTAGTCAGAGTGTGCTTGCTTGGTTTGGAGGTGCTGGTGCTGGGTCTCTCTCTCTCTCTCTCTCTCTCTCTCTCTCTCTCCTTGGATCTGTGAAAGGGGGCCAAACTCTTTTGCCGCTCTGAAAACTTCCCCTGGATCTGTTAGTTTATTAAATACTTTCTTCCCAAAACTGTACCTGGTGTGGAGATTCATCCCAGCAGTGTGTGGCTGACTATGACAGACACCATATCTCTGCATAATAAAATGGTAAAAGAGTTTCCCAATTTGAAGGCAGAAATAACTGAGATTGTACAGTTATAGTAGTAAAATATGAGTAATACACAGAAACTATGCTTTAAAAGTAAAACAATGGAGCCTTAATGTTGGGATTTGCATAAGTTGTCTCATTGCTGTGATGACACTTTAGGGAGGAAACATCTATTTTGGCTCATGGTTCCAGAGCAAAGTCCTTGGTTCTCTTGATTCTAGACCTGTGTTGAGGCTGAGCATTACAGCCGGCCGTGGGAGCATGTGCACACCCCTATTTACCTCATGGTGGACTGGAAGCAGAGAGGTAAAAGTACAATCTTCAAAAGCATATGGCCGGGGAACTACTTCCTCCAGCTAAGCCCTGCCTCCCAAAATTTCCAATACTTTCTAAAACATTGCCACCAGCTAAGGACCAAGCACTCCACGTAGGACTCTGACATTTCATACTCAAGCCGTGGCAGAACAGTTTATGCCAAATGTTTAACTTATTTCTTCTGATTCAGCCTTTAAAAATGTACTTCTTATTCTCATAAGATATCTTAAAATTATTTAGCAATTTTCTATTTTGTAGACAGAATTAGCTTACAGACAAACATAATTCACTCCTCTGGGTAATCATGCCTTTCACAAAGATGCATGTCTGGGAATTTTGGTTCACTGGGTGAGGTGCTTGTGAGTTTCATTAGTGGGAGTCTGACCCAGGCAACCTGGAGGTTGTGAGCTGTGTGAAAGGCCCTTAGGGTCAAAGTCAAAAACATCAATCCAAATTAATGTTACCTTGGAAGGCCTTGTCAAACAGTTAGCCTGGTCCTTCATAGCATGCCAACAATTTGTACCTCTAAGAAAACATATGTATGCCACACATATTTTTGTAAATATATTAGCTATTTGTTAGGTGAGGCAAAATAGAAACAATGCCTAGAAAAACATATTTCTCTTTAAAATACCACAGACCTCAGTTATACACATTTAAAAGAATCGCGAGCATTAAGAAATGAGAAAATGAAGAAGTATTTACCAGTGATGGCACTAACTTGTTATAGTGGCTGTCCGTGACAACAAGATGGGATTCCATTATGTACTAGTGACATTCTTTGGTTGAAACAAACTAACAAAACCTGACCAAAATAGCCCTGATATTCTCAGGTTGTGTTTGAAAATGACCAGATTACTAAATCTAGAGAAATGAAGAGAATACCTTCAATTTAAAATAATTTTACAGTTGATCATAGCCAAAAGGTTAACAAGTGATTGAGCTATTTTTATACAACAAGAAATAAACAAATAGAAGTTATAGAGACAAAACTTGTTACTAAGGCTTTAAAAGATGCTTGGTGGAGAATCTCTTAAACAGTGTGGTGGGTCTCACCATTCATGCATCACTTCTATCTGATGTATAAGAGGAAAGACACATTTAGATTACTTGGAGATTCCTAGCTACAAATGCAGGTGTGATAGCTTAAAAAGGCTTGGTAGGAGAATGGAGGAAGCATTCTAAGGAAACAAGTGATACTACTTGAACTTGTAATCTTGGATTTTATAATGAAATAAAAAATAGTAAATAAAGATGAAAATGTGTGTCCAAAACATTTCTAAATTAACTCTTACAGAAATCTATGTCCAAGGCAAATTAAAAATTTGAAAATTTCCTGAAGATGACAAATGGGGTGATTTCTAGAGGAGAAAGACAATGAAAGGAAAACATACAGTGTGAAGCCACAGGCTTTGTGAGAGAGGAACTGCTCAGTTCTATGAATATTCTTCTTTGATGAACTGTAAGAAAAGTTTGTATTAGCGTGCTAATACAGGACAGCAGGGACCTATCTCATGAACTCAACTGCTGGTGATGATTTTCTAATCTGCAAAGAAGGCACTTTCTTTTCCTTTGTGAATATTGGCTAGATAGAGTAAGATGAATCAGAAGGAGCCACTCACGGGATCTCGCCCTGGTTAATACACTATCTGGTGAGCAGTACATACCAAGTGCTTTCTTTTCCAAGGAATTGTCCTCTGAAGTCAGTAAGATGGTTCCATCTGGTCTAGTGAGTCTAGGAAGTGTGTTATGTCAACGGAATAAATCTCATCTATACTGAGTGGTAAAAAAAACTCAAAATAGGATTATCACAGGACTACCAATTCTTCCTCTCTAATGCCCGAGAACTGCCTTTCTTCAGGTATGTAAATCTCAAAAAAAAATGCGACTTTTATTGGTGTGCTTTTTGGCTTATATTTGAGGAGTTTCTAAATTGAAATCATAAGAATTAAAAAACAACAACAAAGAGCATCAAAACTAAAATCGAAGGAATAAAAAAAAAATGAGAGAATAAAACAGCTTTAGCCAGGATGAGTCCTAGCTTTGATTGATGAAAAAAAAAAAAAAAAAAAAAGGAGATGGCAGGCTTCTGGAGGACTGGGGCTTATCTTTGGAAACATATGTAGAAGAGAAGGAGGATAGAAAAGTTGAGGGCTAAGGTGCTCATCAGGCAAGCTGGATGACTGACAACCAAGATGGTGATTGTACTGAGTCCATTCAGGTTGGGAGAGATCTTTATATGTAGAGTCCACTCTCTTCCAAGTATAACATCTGAGGGAATGAAAGCATGTTCCATATTTGCTCTTACCAAAGACAACTGACCTCCCATGGAAGCCCATGGCCAGTTCCATCCCCCCAGGCTCATGAACACACCGGTAGATCTGGCCTTCATGCAGGAATCTGCTTTGTTCTCAACATACTCATGAGCTCTCTAGAGTGCCCTCTTCCTGGACTTCTGCTTTAGTTTCCTACTGGGTTCCTTTTTCTCTTTTACTCTGTTGTCACACTCTTTCGTAGAGCTGTATAAAATCTCTGTCTTCTAAGACCCATTAGAGTTAACCCAAATCTATAAGTATGATACAATATAAATATTATCTATGTCTTATGTTGCTCTCAGTGGCTGCCAATAAATTGGAAAGATTCTACATTTTTCACCTGGCACATTTACATTTTACTATAAAATATCTAAATTTATATCTGTAGCTATGTGTAAATATTAAGAAGAACCATGCTTCCTTTTTCTTATATATTGTCACATGTATGCATTTATTTATATCTATATCTTCTCATATATCTTTAGTTTTGAAGCAAAAGATAACTTTTGCACCATATTCCTAGGGAAAATGTTACTTTATATGATTCCTATTGCTTCCATTACCAATTACCAAAACTTCAAAGTTCATGTGCACAAATTCCTTATTATGTAGTTCTGGAGGCCAAAACCCCAATTAAGTCTATAGACTGTCATGTCAGAAACACTGCCATCCTCTAGTACAGGTGCATTGTTCATTGGGTCCTGGCCAGAACCCCAAGTGGGTACTAAATCTTGATGAATCTCAGAGAGTTGTAGTTACCTTCACATCATTCAGTCAAAACACGTGACCAAAAGTAGATGATTGGAGAAGAGAATTTATTTTGGCTTACAGTCTCAAGGGGAACCTTCATGATGGCAGGGAAAAGAGAGAATGAAGGCTGGATATCAGGTCTTGCCATAGTAGGTGGAAAATAGCAGTAAGAGAGTGACCTGAGCTCTGACAAGGGCGAAACTATGTTGTAATATTCCAAGTAGCCACCGAGAGCACACCTCCAACAAGGTTACACCTCTCAAATTGCCACCAGCTGGATACTAAATGTTCTAAACATACCGGTTTATGGGGAACATCCGATTCAAACTACCACAGGGAGGCTGCTCATCATGGAAACTTCCTTATCCTCTATCAGTGATATTGGGAAAAGTTTAAGTCCTACATGAAGCCTAACTCCAACAAAGCTGAAGGTAAAAAAAAATACGTCTACATGGATAAAATATGTCTACAGAGCAGAACTGACAACTGTTTAAGCAAGGGACCACAATAAACTCTGTAGGCCAGGACAATTCTATTTTCTTGGCTTTTATGATTCTCTTCTTTAACATTTAATTTCAGTTTAGTTGACCAGTAGAAAGGAAAAAAGTTAAGTTGTTTCTCTTTGCAGATGATTCTATCCTTTACAAAAAAGAGACCCTAAAGGCCATCACAAAAACTCTTAGAATTTACCACTTTTGGTAAAGTAGCAGGACAAAAATCAATGGCATAGACACAGAAAAACGTAAAGCCCTAAAGAAGAAAAAAATTGAAGAAGACACTAGAAGATAAAAGGCATTCCCCATGCTCATGAATCAAGATAGTTAATACAATGAAAATAAGCTACAGTACCACTGCCAATCTATAGATTCAACATAATCCCCATCAGATTTCTAATCACGTTCTTCACAAGAATATGGAAAACATCCTAAAATTCATCTGGAAGAACAAAAGGTCCTATGTAGTCATGAGAGTACAAAATGATGCTGGAAGATATCCAACTTCAAATTCTGCTAAAGAGCCATAGTAACAGAAACAGTATAGTAGGGCACCAAAACAGATCAATAAATCAATGGAGCAGAATAGAAGACCTAGAATTAAATAGACCTTATTTTGACAGAACTTTCAAGAATATATGTTGGAGAAAAGATAGCGTCTTCAACAAATAGTGCTGAGAGAACTGGATACCCACCTTGTTGCAGTCAGCTCACACAAGGCTTGGATGAAGCTCCAACCCACATACAGTTATGGGAGGAAAGGATGTATTGAAACTATAGATCCAGGGCCCAACATGACAGGTACAGTCATCTAAGAATGACACCTAAAGCACAGAAAGCCAATGTAATATTAACTTAAAATTTGGACATGTTTTCATTGGATCAGTGAATACTCTGTATCTGAAGATGTGTATTAATTTTTAAAAATATTTTTACTTAATTATTTTCAAGCAGATATAGAGAGAAAAACAGAGAGAGAATAGGTGTACCAGTGCCTGTATTCACTGCAAATAAACTCCAGATACATGTACCATCTTGTTCATCTGGCTCTATGTGGATACTGGGGGATTCAACTTGGGATCTTTGGCCTTGCAGTCAAGTACCTTAACTGATCGATGAGCCATCTCTCTAGCCCTTTTATTAAAATTATTATTTATTTATTTATTTATTTATTTATTTATTTATTTATTTATAAGCAGAGAGAGACAAAGACAGAGTATAGTTTTGATACTAACAACAATTAAAGAGTTCTGTTGCCAATGATCTTCATGTGACGACACAGTATTAGGTATCATTAGCAAATTCCAGTTTAATAAGCCTCTTTTTGACACTGACATGTCACACCCTGCCCATAGTGTTGGCACCTGGGAGGCAGTGAGCCTGGGTGTGAAACGGCTCTCTCCACATGATGATTAGAATATACTTGACTTCATGTGCTATATTTTTGCTGTCATAAATTTAAATAGTTGGAGAAAGATTCTTAAGATGAATAGCAGAGATGTTTCATTTAGAAGGTAAAAATTAATTGGATATCAGAATGTCTGTGCTACAGAGGAGGAAATTTTATTCTATACTGTCAATATATAAATCTTAGGTAATCTACATGGGTTATTAGAGTTTTATTTCTATCTAGAGAGAGCAATTTACAAGAGTTAAAACAGAGCAATAGCTTGCAAATATAGTTGGATGTTAACACTGCACAAAGGACTGCAGTACTAGAAGCTGTACTCCATACTGGCTCAACCATGTCGACCTTTTTGGCTTATATCTGAGGACAGTAAATCCCAAGGCCAAGATGGATGGGAATATTCCTGAGAATACTGAAGTCATAGTCTGCATGAAAGCTCTACAAAATAAAGCCAGAGGGGAGCAGAAAGGAAACTCATAAAAGGTGAGCTACTGATCAACTGTCCTTCCCCAATTAGTAGATGAGGTTGAGCAGGAAGATATCAGGGAAGTCAACCAAACAATAGAAGTAATTTCATTACAGGTGTTTTTCATCACACCCAGCATTTGAAGTGACTTCTGGGGATCCATACTTAGGTCCTCAAGCTTGCCTAACAAGCTCTGTGTCATCTTCCCAGCTGGAAAGTGTGCTCTTATTAGTTAATGTCTACAGCATTGACAGCTGGAAGGAGAGAGTGAGTGTTGAAAGTATTGGAAAGTAGTTGTCTTCCACAGGTCAAAGTAAGTTCCTCCTTCAATTATTCAATGGCAGGGTCTTATAGGACAACCAAGGTGTCACATTTAAGTATCATAGATGAAGGGAAAGACTATTCTTAGATCCCAGAACCCAGAATAAGAAAGCCTGGCTGGAGAGATCTGTTTAAAGGCTGAGGTTAAAATGCTTATGTTGAGGAAGCTCTCCCCTAGGGTCCTTGGAATTCTCTGTGTCCTGTGCCATGCTCTGTGCACTCTTTCATGTGGAGTTATGCTCCTTTCCCCCAACTTATTCCATGTTTCTTCAGATGCACCATCAACTTCTAAATGTAGGTTAGCTCTTTTTTGCTTACACATCCTGGGCTCACCCAGAAAAACCATTTTTTTAAGTTGGGAAGGTAATTTATGAAAAGCTAAAATGAAATATAAATGATAGAAAAACAAAGAAACTTAAATCTAAGCACAGTATTATCACTAGGTGCTACTCTACTATTTTTTACCCAGGTTAGATACGTATGTTGTGCTCATATCATTAATGAAGTAGGATAATACTTTTTATTGTATCTTTACTCAGAGAACTTCACGTGTTCATGTAATTGTTAGATCATTATTTCACATCATGGAGACCAGGCAGGTAGGAATGTTGATGCCCAAACAACACTATACTGCAGGTTTAAAGTCACCAAATCCCAGAGGGGGGAAGACTTGGAAGGCAGATCACTAGAGAGCTTGAGACACAGAGAACTTGTCCCCTCGCCATATGTCCTTGATCTTCTCAAGATTAAGTGTGAGGCCCTGGAAGTCATGAAGATTGGTACCTAGGTAACTCACTTGAGGAAATACTACTCTCTGTGATCCTTCAATGGCACATAATTAAACTTTGAAAACTTATAAGACTGATTTTTAAGGGAAAAATATTTTCCTGTAGCAAAATGGAGATTTCTTTAACTTAATTCCCAAATCATATATAGCACAATCCTCAAAACAAGGAGAACAGTATCCTTTTATGAATTAATTGCACAAAATGAGGCATGATTATATAATCTATCTATCTATCTGTCTATCTATCTATCTATCTATCTATCTATCTATCTATCTATCTATATATATTGTTATAATAACATAAGAGACTGTCTAAAGTATAAGCCATATTTGAATTAGGGGTTATTTCTTGCTATTGGCAAAAAGAACCAACCCTTTCTGTAATCATAACTGCAATTGCTTATAGTTAAGACCATTTTAATTTTATGTTTAATTCTTTAACTTCATTGTGTGACACTATTTTTTCAAATTGGATTGTTGGAGTCCTTTCCAGCCTCTATCTGGTTGAAGAAGGCATGAATAAGAATTTAATGTGAATTTTCAACCACATTCCATATTGATGGCTCCAGTCTTAGAGAATGAACTGAAAAATGGTAGAATCATCTTCAGAGTCATTTTTTTTTTTTTGCTATTTCAGCTCTGGCCAGATTGGATCCAGGCTCAAATTGCTTCCAATATTGCCTTCTGAATTGGATTTCAATTTTCTGGTGTGTGTGAATACACCTGCTCTCACTGAATAGCATGCGTTTTCTTTCTTTCTGAAAACTGTCATAATTTAGTGTCTAAAAGGACTTTGCAGGGACAGCATTCAGAAGCTCTTGTCACTCAACTTAGAAGTATGTGACGGCCTTAATGGAACTCAATCTAGTGGACATATAATAGTGATAGGTTAAAAGAAAATTTTCCATTACTCTAGAGAGATTTCATGTTTAAATTAACTTAAAATTTAACATACAAGAAAAAAGTGACCAAAATGCTAAAATTTGTATAGAATTATTTCCAAAAACTGGGTAAAATCATGGATTGGGTTGGCCTAATGTGTGCTAGGAATAAAATATCATCCAAAAAATGGGACTCTGTGACTTTGGAATGTCCCTAAAGTCACATATGAACATCTGAGTCCCATTAATTTGTGTGTGTGTGTGTGTGTGTCTGTGTGTGTGTGTATGTGTGTGTATGTGTGTGTTGTAGACATTAAGTTTTATAGTGAGAACTGTGAAAGATTGAGAGCATACCTAAAGTGGTAAGATACCAACAAAACCTCTCAGAATGGCCATGGCTAAAAAGAAAGAGGACATTGGCTCCTGGTCTATTTAGATATTTACATATATTTTCCCATTTTCCCAAGGAGGTTGAAGACAGTGAGGGAAGTGTATGATATCCAGTTTGGACTTCACCTCAACAATAAAACAAAGAGAGACTGAGAGTAGCTGAACCTCGTCTGAAACTCTGTTCCAATGCTGAATGCAGGCTAAACAAAGAACCTGCCATGTTTCTGCTTCTCGATGGAGTCAGGACTGAACAGGAAGCTGATGTGGAGTGCTCCATGGCAACAAATTTGGTAGTTCATTCCTCACTGACCTCAGTTATTAGCCTGGAAGCCTGGTCTTCATGATGAGGTAGCACCAAGTTCATATTTAATCTTAAGTGCTGCAAGGGATAGGAAGCAAAAGTAAGTCATACCTGCATACCTGCATAAGTCAGAAACATGTACTTGGCAAGGTAGATTGGAAGAGGGTGGAGTTTCCAGGCCATTTCTTGGTATCCCACATTCATGGCTTCTGCTACTAAGAATCCCCCCTGAAACCAATCCTTCCAGGATATCTGGAAGCTTCAGTACATAGGCAGGGCTAATTAAATTACTTGCTTTGGTGACAAACTAAACCTTCAGCTGCAATCCCTTTCCTTGTGGTTAAGCAAGGGCTTGCAATTGTCCACCCTCTAATTGATCCTTGATCTTTCTAATAACCAGGTGACCAGCTACTCTATATAGAGTTATGCAGGAGACCCCCCCCACCAATCACCAGTCATCACATCTGCCAACAAAACACATGTGTATATGTGTATTGTTTTTGAGATTCCAAGAACTTAGGAGCTGCATGCCAGGAAGCAGGTCAAAAACAATATATATATATATATATATATATATATATATATATATATATATATATATATATGTTTACATTTTCACACTACATCTCATTGGCAAAGTGTGTTTTGTTCACCCTTGAAGTGTGAGCTCCTATCAGAATATATGACATGTATTGGGCACGTCCTAATTTAAGGAAACCATCCAGCCTGGCATCAGCCAGCAGACATGAGTTTTGCTGTGTTGAGCACCAGGTCAGATGTGAACTGGTGGGGTCAGTAGTTTTAGTACAGGAAACTAAATGCTCCTGCTGACCTCAATGAATTGCTCAAAGTCTATATAACTAACATGCTTTGTGTATGGTGCCAGAGCTGGTTTCAGAAAACACTTTAAAATAGAAAGAGTTCTTTATAACATGTTAAATTCCTTGTCATCTTGCTTTCCAAAAATCTACTTTCTGTTAGCAGTCATTTTCACTATAGATAAATTTGACCCCATGCTATCTCCTTTGGACACCAGTACTTTTGGTAGTTTGAATGTATGACCCCATAGACTCAGGTGTTTTATTAAAGCTTGTAACTTGGGTCTCTAGCTGCCTGGCTGGAGGAGGTATCACTAGGGACAGATCTTGGGGTCCAGAAATAAGATGTGTTTGGGGCTTATCTGATTTCCAGCCCAAAGGTATACTGAGCAGTCTGAGCTCTGGTGGGGTCCCTTCCGCTTGCTGGTAGTTTGTGCTTGCTGCTTTTCTTTCTTTTTTACAAGCTGTTTGATTGTCTCTCTTCTTGGATGTTTGGAATCATCTTTTTAATGTTCATGTGGAAAATCCCCTCCCTCCATCCCCCAGAACCCACCTGACATAAAATTGAGTGGAAAGAGATTTTTATTCATGCTTATGGTCCATAGCCAGGATAGCTCCTGAAAGACTCTGGCCCTGAGCACCACACGTGCTTACAATTTATAGTTTCAGTGAAAAGTGGAAGCAGGGAAGCAAGCAGGTATTTGTAAAACAGATACATGACGGGGAACAGATGCAGTCAGCACAGGGAAGTGGGAAGGGTGTACCAAGGGGAAAATTCAAAACTGAGTATACGGCAATCATGCAGTTCTTACCTGTTGCAAGCAGGACTGATAGGCACCATGTCCTGGAAGTGTAGGGGTAGGGATTGGTTATGGACTGATGAGGCAGCTCAGGTATTTTTTCTTAGGAACTTGGTGATTTTCCATTGCTCCACCACATTCCCTCTTCTTCTTTATGTCCTTTACCTTAGCTTATGGGAATCCCTCCCACCCCCACTGCCTGTTGATACTCTTGGCAGAACACCTGCAATTTAACTTCCTTTATCTGCTTTTGACAAACAGACATAAAAGGTTAAGGATACAGGGCCCAGACAGCAGACCTAATAAGATCATGGGTGGGGGCCCTGCTAGGGGCTCAAGCCTGGGTCCCCAGGTCATCTAAACAGCTTCCCATTGTGAACTTTCCTTTTTGCTCCTAGCCTTAATTCTTTCTAACAATTATCTAGCATTTTTCTCTTATTAACCCTAATTGGCATAAAAGCAACATTCTTCACCAAAGAATACACATATTCCCCCTTTCTCTGAAGTATCAAATCTAGCCTTCTCGGGTTCTGCAGGACCACATTGCTATGGCCCAAGGGGCCCAGACAGCTTTTAAGAATTGGAGGATTTGGTTACTCTTTTTTATTTCTTTCCCCCCTGAGGTGAGAAATCCCCTCTCTCAATATATTGCTCCATGAATGTGCAGGGTGGCAAAGGCATATTGGGAGTCAGTATAAATGGTGTCTTATTTTCCCTCCATGAGAGAGTGTGCTCTCCTTATTGCGTGGAGCTCAGCCTTTTGTGAAGACCAGTGATTGGGAATCCAACTTTCTTCTAGGACCTGCTCTGTAGTGGCCACCGCATACCCAGTGTAGTACTGCACCTGTCGTAAGCTTCAGCTCCTGTCAGTAAAATGTCTGGTCTGGAGATCAACTCCGTGACCTCTTTGCAAGTGTGGAGAGGCTCTCACTTCTCTTCTGATAGGTATGTGGATGGGTTTAGGGATCAAGTGGCTTCTACCCATACTCAGAGATTCTCTCTTAGCACAGCCTGACATCAAGCCACCTGCTCTCTAGTCATGCAGAAGCTGGCTGTCCCATTTAGCAAAGAGGCGAACTGGTGTGATGCTTATGCAGCGATGCTCTGCCTCAATGTTAGTTAATCTGCTTCTTGCACCAGTAATACCATGCCTGCCAGTGCCTGTAAGCAAGGGGTCTTCCTGTGACCACTGATCCAGTCTTTTGGATAGATATACCATTGGTCTATTTCATGGGCCTAACCACTGGGTTATGACTCCTAACTTAATTCCGCCCTTTTTATGTATATAGAGGGCAAGGGGTGGGAGATATCTGGGAATGCCGATACAAGAGCCTCACTTGGTCTTTTCTTGAGTTTGTCAAAGGTATTGTACTCTTCCTTTTCCCATCTCAGCAGGTCTGTAGTGGAACCTTGAAGGGCACTGTGAAGAGGCTTAGCAATGGTGGATAATTCTGGCATCCAGAGTTGGCAGAATCTGGCTGCCATCAGGAACTCTGAGTTGTTTCTTAGTTTTGAGGCAGCGTTACCAGATGATCACTTGTATTCGTCCTTCTCCTAGTCTCCTCTGTCCCCAGATGAGGTATACCCCAAGTAGGTGACCTCCTCCTGAAAGATCTGAGCCTTCTTCTTAGAGACCCTATCTTGCCTCTTGTAGGAAATATATCAGCTCTTCAGTGTCTTTCTTGCAGACTTCCCTGAGAGCTGCTAACAGTAGATCATTAATGTACTACAATACTGTGCACCCAGTGGGTCAACAGTTCTCTAAGTCCTTAGCCAGTGCCTCGATGAAAATGGTTGGGGAATTCTTGAACTCTTGGTGCAGGTGAGTCCATGTCAATTTCTCCTTTGAACTAGTTTCTGGGTCTTCTCACTCAAAGCCAACAGGGGTAGGCTTACTTCTTCTAACCTCAGGTAGAAGAAAGCATCCTTTAGGTCCAGGCACATGAAGACAGCAGCTATTGGGGTATCAGACTCAGAAAAGTATACGGATAAGGAACAATGAGGTGCAGGGTCTCACAGTGTCCTTGATTCTGCTGAGGTCCTGAACTGGCCAAAACTCATTGGTTCCTGGCTTCTTGACTGGGACCAAGGAGGTTTCCCATGGAGATTGGATTTTTTTGTAGTACCACCTCATCTTTGAGTCTTCTGATGTAGGGAGCTATCTATCCTAAGCCAGGCTTCCGGGAAAATCAGATTTTGTCTCTGCCTCACTGGGGTTGTGCTTGGCTTTTGGCAAGGCCAATCTCTCCTCATTTGTCTTAGACCTTGGGAAACTGTTCCAGGAGCCAGTTAGTTTGTGTGGTATTTTGAGTCTTTTCCCTTGATGTCTCCTGGTGTAGCCTCCATTCTTCTTCTGTGTGGACTTTCTATGTCAATACAGGTAAGGGACCAGGGTTGGTTGTGGGACCCAAGTCCATGGTCACTGTAGTGCCCAGTTTAGACAGTAATTCTCTCCCTAGTAGAGGTCCCAGGGCCTAAGGCACATACAAGAATCTATGACAGACTTGGTGGCCTCTTACTTAGCAGTCTCTTGGTTCACAGAACCTGTGTTTATAGATGGTCTGTTGCTCTCACAATGGTGCTGGAGTCTTTGGTGAGTCTTCCAGAGTGGTGATCACAGTAGAGATGGATGTGCCTCTGCCATTGTCTAAAATGAAGTCCATGGTTTAGCCCTCCCCCCATCAATTCTGACCATGGACTCCTGGGGGCCAATTGCAAGTGAGCCCAGTTGCCCTCAGTCCAAATCAAAGTCCAAGTTGGGACTCTCGATGCTAGAGGCCTGTGCCTTCATGGAAGCTGCAGGTTTGAATGCATCTCTCTTCTGGAGGTTTTTCCTGGGCATTCTTGTTCCTTCCTCCCATTCCAGCCATTCAGTATTACAGTGGTCTCTCTCTTCTTACAGTGAACACATTGGTCTTTGTCTAAAGAGGGCATAACTCTCTTCCCTTGTTTCTGCCCTGGATCTGAAGAGGTCAGTCCATGGTGTCTTTTATGGCAATGGAGAACACGAATTATCTGTCCTTTACCTTCCTGGTGGTAGCATCTCTCTGGGTGACTACCTTGAAAGCAATTTCAGGTAGCTCATTTATGTTGTTTCCTGAAAACCTTTCTAGGCACTGTAACTTGCATCTCACATCAAACACTGATTGAGTTAAGGCTGTGTTCACCATTGACCAGTTTTCAGGGGCCTCTGGACTAAACAGGGGGTATCTGCAATAGGTACCACAAAATCTCTCATAAAACTGGCTAGGGGACTCCTGTTCTCCCTGGATCACTTTGCTTACTTGTGTCAGGTTGGTGGCACTTACCCTGGCTCTCTCAAGAATGCCTTATCTCCTCTGATTGAGAGACTGGGCCTCCACAGCTGTATTTGGGCCCCAATTCAGCTGGACATTGGGCACTGTATCATTTGCAAAGCACTCTGGATTCATTGTGCCAGCTGGAGCCTGTGCAGCCAGATATGTTCTCACTGCCTGGAGGACTCAACAACTTTCTTCAGAGTCAAAGAGAGTGTGTTCTCATACAAATTTCTTGGACCCTATTAATGAGGGCCACGTACAAAGTTCCTTCTGATGGCCATCTGTCATAGAATGTGGGCCAGTCAATTTCACATAGGGTCCTCAATTTAAAAGGTTTCACCTTGATTCCATAGTCATCAGAAAAATCCTGCTTCAAGTTATCAAATATTGTCTGCAGGGCCAACTGGAGGTGTAGACACTGGGAGTGTGTTGAGCCCATAGTGGGACAAAGCAGGGGACTTCCTAATGGGGATTTTATATTGGCCAAGCCCTGTGTGGTACATAGGGTGGGGTGATGAGTCTCTTTCTCAAGCAGATGGCTGCCCGCTGCCACCCCCTAGGGGACATAAGGAAACCTTACTATAGGGCCACTCATATAAACCAGGTGCCTGGACAGCCCCTGTATTAGGAAGGGGTGAACGCCCACTGAGGTAAAAAGGCTTCTAGTGGAACCATAGGTTAGGGCCTATTCAGATCCTGTAGCTACTGTGGGACCATTACAACCATTCACACATTCATTCACCATTCACTCAGAGGTTATACATTCCCATTTCAAGTTGCTGTTCTAACCTGGATTCTGTGCAGCTTCAAGATTTCCAACCTGATCTGTTATGGAGACCAGTGCCACCTCGGTACAGCTTTGAGGCTTTGGATGCAGTCTTCTGTGGGGTGATCAAGCCCACTCCAGCTACCCCGGGGGCCCTCACCTTGCATGGATGTCTGCTCTGGTCTCATTTTCTTCCATCAGAAGCTCTAGCCCATGGCACCACAGTCCTCTTAGGCTACACGGAAGGGAACCCCTAATACTGTCAGGGGTGCTCACTCTAGTGGGCTTTGCAGTCTAGAAGGTGCAGCTCCTCGACCAATGGGGGTCTTGGTAGTGGGGGAAGTATCTCGCTGGGCCTCCAATTGATGTGGAAAAGACCTCTCTGCAGAAACTCACGACACCCAATTGGGTGGAAAAGAGATTTTGCTGGAGGTCTTTAGCCAGCTCCTGAAAGAATCCATCCCTGATCACCACATGTACTTCCAATTTATAGTTTTAGAGACAAGTGAGAGCAATCAAGCAGGCATTCCAGAGCAGACATATATGATTGTTAGCAGCTGTAATCAGCCCAAGGAAGTGGGGAGGGTGTACAAAGGTGAAAATTCAAAACTGAGTATGTGGCAATTGTGCAATTCTTATCTCTAGCAAGCAGGACTGACCAGCCCCATGTCCTTGGGCTGGGGGGAGGGGGTTGGCTATGTGTTGATTATGCAGCCCAGGCCTTCTTTCTTAACAAATTTGTAATTTTCCATTGTTCCCCCACACCTCCATATAGATGGAACTTCCCCCTGGATCTGTAAACTGAAATAAACCCTATCCTCCTCTGAAATGAGCTTGCTTAAGATGTTAATCTCAGCAATGTGAAGCTGTCTACAATGGCACCTTTAAAGTTTGTAGCTAATTCTACAATACTGAGTTATAATGTTCCATAAAATAATAAATATTACTAAATAGCTGGAAGAATGTGTTTTTAAAGATATGTCCTGAATCTAAATGAGGGGCGTCTAATTCAAACAACCTCCCACTGTAGTAACAGGTATGTACACCACTATCCCTGGAAACCTGATTGTATTCAGTTTCTTCTAAAGCTTTCTAGAATAATCAAAACACCTAAATGAATTAAATGAAGGAATACACGAAAATTCTGTTTTACACATGTTATGGTTCATGGGTTCAGAGCATATAAGTAAAAATACAGGGGGTTGAGGATTTAGTTCAGTGGATGAGCACTTGCCTAGCAAGCTCAAGGCCCTGGGTTCGGTCCTCAGCACCACAAAAAAAAAAAAAATACAAAATCAAACCCTAAATATCCTTAGAAATGCATGAGGCCAGCAAAGCCTGAAACAGCTTCTGAAAAAAATACTATGCTCAGTTTCCTAACATCTATATCATAAAGTCAGTCAGTTCCCTGGGTTCATTTGAACTCAAGGAGCTTCAATGCCTCCAGGGAAAAATATATTTACAGGGCTATTTCTTTGGCAGAACAACTATAAATCTATAAAATTCTCTACATACAAGAGGCTGAAAAGTTGTAAGCTGGTTTTCATAGCTCTAGAAGTCCTGGGCTTTATTTTGGTTCACTGAATGCTCACTTTCTCTCATGTATTTTCCATATTATTTCTCAAGAGCAATTCTCCCATCAATTTATTAAGAACCATCCTTTTCAAATTTCCAGGGATCTAGACTTTGGGAGTTGGAGCCACATCCTACTCTCTGGAATTTCCACTGCACAACTTAATTCATTTTTTTTTCTACATCCTTCTAGACAGTCACAACTGTCCACTCTTAAAGGCTTAACTAGGAGCCTTACAGAAAGATGAAATAGGAGCTGGAGAGATGGCTCAACAGTTAGGGTACTTGCCTGCAAAGCCTAATGACATGGATTCAATTCCCCAGTATCCTCATAAAGCCACAGGCACAAAGTGGAACATCATCTGGAGTTCCTTAACAGTGGCCAGAGGCCCTGGCTTGTCCATTCTCTCTTTCTCTATCTGTCTGTTTTCTCTATGTCTGTCTCTCCTTGCAAAGAAATAAATAAATCATTTCAAAAATAAAACTTAAATATCACATATTTTCTCACATATATAGAATCTAGATTTAACTACATATATATGGGGGAAAACCCCACAAACTTAGAGTATTTATTTATAGTGAGAAGGGGGACCAGAAAGGGGCAGAGGGCAGGAGAGCATAGTGAGACAGGAGAATAAGAGAATATCAGGAAACTCATTCTTTCGTACATTAACTACAAAATTTATTTTAAAAAAATCAGCACACAGACTTTACAAAAGAAACAAAGGAATAAAAGTGAGTTTGAGAAGACACGTAAGGGGGTGTTGGTCCAATAGGAATCATGGTTATATGTGGTTTTGGGCTTTGTGGTCAGTCTGCATTGCTACAAGCTTTCCATCGCTTTCCTCTCCACAGAGAAGGAAGAACTACCTTTCGCACTTTGAGTGGAGGTAGAAGGGTAGAAAGGTTTGCCGCTCATCCTAGTCTGCCTGAAAGGGCAGCCCTCTCCCCCAGTGACTCAGAGAGCGAAGATATTACATTTACTGAACACCAAACTTCAAATACAAACTTGCCTGACATTTAAGAATCAATAAAGCTTGTTGTGTGATATGAGGACTGTCTTTTTTAGTTCTTATATAAGAACAGGCTACTGTAGCCAATGTCTTTAGAACTTTCGATCCACTTGGGCATTATAAGTTTGAAAGTTCACTGTGCAAATTTTCTGTTTAGAGAGTTATTTTCTAAATACATGCATATGTGGCATTTTTGTATGCAGCCAATAGAGAACAATACTCATTTAATAGTAACATGCAAAAAACAAATTACAATTAGAAGAATATATCAGAGCTCAAAAAGTAAAGAAGATTCTAAGCAGGCAGACTCAGAGTAACATGGACACTGGGTGTAAGAGAGCAGACTGACTGACCAGACGCTCCTGTAGGAGCACTAAATGTTTGCATTTTCATCACACTCGTGTTCCAATCTCTTCAAGAAGGGTATGCTACTGGACAGTTTATATCACAGACCACCCTCGACTGGATAGTGTTAGAAAGCCTGTTTCCAGGGTGCTGTGGTCTGAATGTTTCTGTTATTGGCATGGAAACCAGGTTCCAAGTATGATGATATTGGGAAGAGGAGGAGCCTTTGGATGGGTATCAGATGATGATGTAATTAGAGGGTGTGACTATCTCTTGCAAAGAGGTTCAAGAGGGACCCCTTTCACCAAGTGCAGACACAGAAAAAGTACCCTCTCTGAACCAGAAGGTTAGACACTGATCCCACCTTCCCCTTGAACTTGGACTTCCCAGTCTCCAAACTAAGAAACACATTTCTGTTGCTTAAAAGCTCTCTGCTTCATGGTATTTTGTTCTGGTAGACACATGGTCACAAAAATCTTTCAAAGTATAAAATGAAGTTTTACAGACAGATATCATAAATTTCACAGTGTCAACACATGTAGACTGGGAAGACAAGAGCAACAGGGCAGTTTCCACTACAGAATTTGAAAAAGTAGAAAAATCCTTTTTTAGTGTGTGGGCAAACTATCTCAACCTGCTCAGCTGCAGTTTTCCCTCTGGATGTCACATTGCTTCTGTGTCATTCACAAGTGCCCTTCCTTGTTACTTAGAAAGCCACTTGTCAGGCTAGCATCAGGTAGACCATAGTATCATAACTCCAGAGGAGAAAAACAACCACACATACTTATTTGAAAACACTCTAGGAAAAGCACATTTATTGGGAACAAGAAGGAAATGCAGGATTTTTGTATCCGTCAACTTATTAGTGCCACTTACTACAAACTGCTGTGAAAAAAAAAAGAAGGGACTTAGGTATGATATTATGAGGTGTATTTTAAATAGATTTCCTAAAAAAATCCTGTTGGCATATAAGGTTTTCTGATTTTTCTCTATAAATTGCTATGTGCAGAGCCCATAGCGTGTTTGGAAAAGAAGAGTCAGCTATGCATACATGTAGATCAGCTGTTTTTCCCCTGATATGAGGCTGAGCAAGTTAATTCCCTGATCTCAGACTGTAGAACAAGGCTGGGCAATGGGAAGGGAGGAGCTAAAAGGCGGGGGCAGAGGAATGATGGTAGGGAAAGTGTGACATGTGTACAAAGTTCAAAGTAGAGGGCACACTGGGTATGATCTTGTTCTGTAGGTAAGAAAACCAAAGTGGTAAAGGAAGGCCTTCATGGACATACAATATACTCGGAATGCTTTGTGTTTAGAAAGGCTGCTGGTAGAGCAGATAATTGAAGTCTCATTTTACAGAGAGAGGAGTTTGATGGTGTGAGGAAAAAATCCAGAAGGTGAATTAATATCTCAGAAAATTTCTGCAAGACATTGTTCATTTGGATGCAAATCCAGACTTTCTTGTTTTTGATATTAACTCACTAGAGATCATAGGTGACATGTTTTGATAGAGAAAATATTCTTTGCAAGTATTGTTAAAGGAAGAATTAAGAAAATATAAGAAAAATCCCATAAAGGACTATATATACATATATGCATATATATACATAAATGTATATGCACATATGAGTATAAAAACACAAAACAATTTTCTAAGGTGAGATATCAAGTTCTGAAATGTTGGTTTCAAGGTGTAATATTGCCAACTGATTTATCACAAGGTTTACTACATGGATTTCTTTTTATTTTTTATACATGAACATGTATTTGCGTATGTGCACATGTACATTCATGTGTGTACATAGAAGGCAGATGGTAACCTCGGGTGTCATTGTTAGAAATGTTATCCACCTCCTTTGAGACAAGGTTGTCACTGGCCAGTAACTCACCAAGTAGGCTCAATTGGCTGTAACCTCCTGACTTCACCTCTCCAGCACTGGGATTATAAGCATGTGCCACCAAGCCTGGCATTTTTATATGGGATCTGGGGATCAAACTCAGGTCCTCATGCTTGCAAGGCAAGCAATTTATGGAGTGAGCTATTCCCAGTACCTACTTTCCATCTTTAAAGTGTATTAACTTGGGATCCCAGCATTCTTTATAAATATCAGCGACATAAGTTTCAGAGCAGCTACAGAGATATTTTCACTTCTTCATGAGTTGGAAAGGAGGAAAAGCTTGAGTAGACCCCCATTTTATGGGGGGGTGGAATCCTACCTTAGTTTAGTCTCTGACTACCTACACATGTGATTCTTCTTCTTCACCTTGCTAAAAGCCCAAACTTGTGCTAACTAATGTACATTATTTCTTACTCTGTTTGTCCAGTATCTGTTTATTACACACATTCTGACCAAGCTGGAGTTAGTTGTTTCTTGTGACTTAGGCAGGCTCATCTAGAGTCTCTTCCCACAAATTCTCCCCACACTCTCATCCTTGTTTAATAATGCATGTGCTCAGGTTTTATGGAAGAGTAAATAGAGTGAAAGGAAAGACAATATACACATGACATGTTAGTAGCAGTCACCTTGATATTATGACAGCAGATTTAAACAAAGAGTGAGCGTCTTTGACTAGAAAATCAGCAGTTCCTCACATGGATTTCTTTGAGCAGTGTGCAGTGGAAGGAGAGCGGGGTGGAGAATCAGATTGGAGTTTAAGTCAGCCTACAATTCCTTTGCCACGCATTCTCTAACAAGTCACAGAAGCTCTTAGAGCCTCTATAACGTCACCCCTAGTGCCTACTTCCTTCCTCACATGACTGTCCTCAGCATGGGCACAGGTTGGTGAAGTCGGCTGTGCCAACAAAAGCTGTCCTGATGAGCAGATGAGAAGCTCAGGATGTTCTTTGCTGGTTATGGAAACACCACAAGGGATTTAGCCATGGAGATAACAGCTCAATAAATTTTTTTCTAGTTTATGAGTATTGTTTTAAAAATTCTTTCCAAATTGTATAAAATAATTATATTAGTTAAGAATTATTTAATTTTGAAATTTATACACCCAAACTGAATTGACTCCACTTGTATCTAGAGAAAATTAATTGATTGCTAAGGGAAAGTGGAAAAACAGTTTTTGTGTGTATGTGTAATACACATGTAAGAAGTTATTTAGCCAGAAAGATATAGAAAGATATAGATAGATGACAGAGGAACGATGAACCGGTAGAATAGGAAGAATTACATGTGTACATGTAGTCAGAGACTAAACTATGGTAGGATTCCACCCCCCCCATAAAATGGGGGTCTACTCAAGCTTTTCCTCCTTTCCAACTCATGAAGAAGTGAAAATATCTCTGTAGCTGCTGTGAAACTTATGTAGCTGATATTTATAAAGAATGTTGGGACCCCAAGTTAATACACTTTAAAGATGGAAAGTAGGTATTGGGGATAGCTTATTCAATAAATTGCCTGCCTTGCAAGCATGAGGACCTGAGTTTGATCCCCAGATCCCACATAAAAATGCCAGGCTTGGTGGCACATGCTTATAATCCCAGTGCTGGAGAGGTAAACTCAGGAGGTTACAGCCAGTTGAGCCTACTTGGTGAGTTACTGGCCGGTGACAAGCTTATCTCAAAAGAGGTGGATAACATTTCTAACAATGACACCTGAGGTTGCCATATGCCTTCTATGCACACACATTAATTAACTGGTGGAGAGAACAGGTGTACTTTGGCTAGTAGTTTGCAGTATTTGAGTCACCTGTCTACTTCTATGGGCCAGAAGCAAGACACATCGATCATTATCACATCGATCAGGGTGTGAGTGTGTAGCATAGCCGAGTTTGTCATTCCATGGCCAGAATGTGAAACAGAACTAGAAAGTGTAGAAGGCTCCATAGTTCCCTTTAAGGTCACACACCAATAACCTCCTGCTAGGCTCTACAACAGCACTATGGACTGGGGTCACACTTGGAACACAGGAGACTTTGGGGAAATTGTGGGTACAAGCCACAATAATAGGGCTGAAACAGCTTCTTTGTTCTGAGGTTTAGGATAGGATAAAGGCAGTAGGCTTTCAGGTAGTTCACGCTAGGAAAATTTAAGGAAAAATCACACATTTTTCATATGTTAAATCTTCATCCAAGAGTCACATTTTGATGAAAATAGTGAATCTGAGCATGAGCTACCAAGTTCCTCTCTGGATTTTCTCCTCCAAGTAATTGTCTGGGTTGTTTGAAAGTCAAGGTTTCCAAAACATGTGTATGACTATGTCACACTAATAGCCAATTTATCTTTGATGTCATATAATTTAAGAAATTATCTAACCTGATTTCAATAGCCTCTAAAACGTTTCAGTCTATCAACCTGTTCCTGGGTAAAACCCCTCCTGAATCATAAAATCCTTTCTAAATTTCCTAAGTACTCATTCTTCCCCTTCATGAAATCCCCCTATTATTTCCTGTCATTTACCTGTCTTAGAAATTCAGCCCAAAGGTGCAAAAAACAAAAACAAACAAACAAACAAAAATGTGTTTGAGCCATGAATGGTGGTGCACACCTTTAATCCATCCCAGCACTCAAGAGGCAGAGGTAGGATGATCACTGTGACTTCAAGGCCACCCTAAGTCTACATAGTGAATTCCAGGTCAGCCTGGAATGCAGTGAGAAACTACCTAGAAAAACAAAACAAAACAAAAAAAAATAAGAGAAATATTTGTCTTCTATAAAAGGGAAATGTTCATAATGTAACCTATTGAGTAAGTAATGGGCATCTTTTGGCAAGAGGGGCCGTGAATAGAAGGGGAGGGTCTAAGCCTGTGAAAAACTGATCAGTCTGGCAACTCCTGGTCCCAGTCATCAGCTCCTTCTCTTTCTCTCACTGAGCTGTTGACCAAAGTGACCCATGAGGTCCCCCAAAAAAGACAGGATTCTGTCAAAGCTCTTGAATACCCACCCCAGGCCTGAGGTAGGATCCTGTTGCTGAAGAAACCACAGAAACACATTGATCAGCATCGAGAGACCCTGCAAGGTCCAAAACAGTAACCAGCCCCCAGATAGTAGATAGCGCAGTGCTGGAAGGCACTGCATAAGCTGCCAGGGGAAACTGATCAACGACAGCTGGAGTAAACAGAGACCACTGACATGAAATGCAGTCTGCCACCATGAGTAGGCTGAACACACTTCCTTCTGGGAGAGAACAGAGAACCATGAAATGAGCACTAGTGCAGTGAAGGTGCCAAAGCTTGGAGGAGGCAATCAACAGCTTTTAATTCGGCCAAGAAATCCACTCTGTGATGGGGAGCCCTTAACTGGAACTGGGGACTCAGGGCAAAATACAGTGGGAACCAAACTCTTGGAACCCCAAAGAGAAATTCACTTTACAAGTGATTTACAAAGAGGCTACTCACAACAGAATCTAGCCAACTCAGAAATGTGTATCTCAGTTAACCTATACTGATCTCACTCTCAGATGGAGATTCTGTTTGTATTTTTTTCAGAAGGCAGAGAGAGAGCTGTGACTCTTCCAACCCTACCAATGAGCTGCAGGCCTATAGCTGACATCCTGGCAAGAGATGAGCCAACCCAGACCTACTGTGGAGGATCCACATGGAACCCCGCAGAGAGTGGTGGAATAAGCAAGAGACCTATATCCACAGCCTATCAGTCAAGCCAGGATGAGCCAGCTAGACAGACACCAACAGTCTTCAACACAACCTAAAGCAGAACTACAAAAACACCTAAGACCTCAATAATAAAGCAGCCTTAATACTCACCCACCATGACTCAGGGAACTGAGTGGAAGAGGGGGCGGAAAGATCCATGGTGGGGGAGAATTCCCAGAAACATGGCCTCCCTCAGTAACAACATACAAAAGGGGGTGGAACCAGGTTGACTCCTAGGCTATCCATAACTCCCTACCCCATGGACTGATCCAGTTTGCCCATGGAGGAGGATATCCAGCTGATTGGTAGACAGGAAAGGGAAGGGAGAAATCAGGGAACTGGGGATACCAACACATTATTTGCTCATTCAATATATCTAATAATGGATAATAAAGAAAAAAAGAAGTAGCAAAAAAAGGGGGAAATGTTGGACAACTGGTTTCAGACCTCCTCAGACATTTGACTCCTTCCATTTCTTAACCCCATTCTATTCTTGCTAACTGCTTTCTGATGCTTTCTAAGCAGCTATGATATAAGGCTTTGCATATCAGCACTTAATATTGACCTTAAAATTTAGTAGCACAGACAAAAAGGAGATCTTGGCTTCCTCTTTCTGACCTCATGGACCAAAGACCAACTTCAGGCTGAAACGGGATGGATGGGTTGAGGATGGAGTTCTCGAACCCTGAACCCTGAGTTCTTGTCTTTTAATAAAACAAAGAGTTGGAAAATCAGACTGATTATGATTTTTTTTTGCAAAATAACACACTTTATTCAAACATTAAGAAAGAGGGAAAGGTAAAAGACAAGAGAAAAGAAAGATGTGACCTGCCACCATGTGGTTCTGATGGGCTCGTGTGTAACTACCATCACAAAAAATACAAAAGCTGAGTGCTTTCAAAGAGAGGTTAGAAAGTAAAATACATGACAAAAATGGCAGGAGCTGCCAGAGGGGAAGAGATATAATCAGCTTACTGGGACCCAGATAGCTGTGCCCAAGGTCCCAGCCTATAGGTCTGAGTTTAAAGAGGGAGAAGCTGCCCACACCTGGGCAAGTTGTACCCTTGGCTGGGATGGGCTCACTTAGGCATGACGAGATTGTGACATAAGGTCCTTGAGTGTTTACCCAAGTTTCTAGTGGAGCCTTGGAAGCCTGTCCTGTCTCGTGACTCTAAAGAAGCAGATGTGACCAGGGTCTTTGCAGGATTAATAGCTAAAGCAGAAAGTAGGGGCCAGAGCTCTGATCTCAAGGACTCAGGAGACAGGAACATAACACAGTGTTTTAAGAAGATCTCTGATGAGCATTGTACAACTGTTGTACCTCAGGGCAAGACATGGAATATGGCAGCCTAGTGGACTGCAGCACATGCCCAATGGGAAGGGAGTGTGCTGGAATCCAGCTCAGGCTCTGGTTATGGGTAGGCGAGAGACAAACTATGATTCTTTGTCATAGAATACACCTGGAACTCTCTGGTCTTCTTATGGAAGACAGAAAGGAGAATCATTAATTCCTCAGCAATTTCCATCACTCTGATAGGAAGTAACTGAAAAGCTGCTTGATCAGGGCCTTATCTGTGACAATGAGGAAGGTGTGTGTGTGTGTGTGTGTTTGTGTGTACAAAGAAGGTAGAGTCTTTGCTACTGAGAGATGTCATGAACTCTCTAGGTGTGGGAGTGGATGTGTGTGGACATGCCTGAGAGTACTCTTTGGTTAAGTACGACGAATCATGAGCAAGTTCCGTTTTCAAGATACAAACAATTTTATTGGAACTGAACCCTACACCAACCTAGTCACAAGCTAGATGCAACAGTTCCTGCTACCTCTACTTATGCATTTATTCATCTGATTAACTTTATAATAAAGATAAAAGACCCATGATTTCATTGGCTGAGAGGTTAATAGCTCTATAGGTTGTAGGGCAGCCATCCCTCTAAGTCCAGCATGCTAATTCAAAAACCTAATGGATAATTAATATAAGCAGGAACCAAATTATTGAACCTTTATTGGTTACTTATCATGTGCTACAGACTAAAATAAAAACTTTCAAAATTTAATTCAATCATATTTCATCACTAACACAGTCTTTTTAAAATTGTTGTACTCACTATATCATAATATCATGGTACATATTTTAGAAGTCTGGAGCCTATGTCACACAAGGGTTAAGTGATACTATACTTGTCTGTCTGCCTCTCTGGCAGACTTCCTCTATTCCTATAACAACACGTTCCAGACATTTTTCTTCCGTGCTCACAGTAACAAAGGCACACAGGAATGTGCCCACGTATCACCGAGTGGAAGATGAACCAGCCTTGCCCTTGCAATCAGCGAGGCTCAAAATTCATGTGACTAGAGTGTAATAATTGTAGACATGACCCCACATCTTGTAAGTCTAACATTAGTGCACATTTGCACATCTATATCCCTGAGGCTTTGCTGAAAGACAAAATACAGAAACCAATATTATTGCAATTTTACTTAGTTTTTCATTTCTTAACCTTTCAAGAAGAGTGGATTCTTTCTGCCAGAATTCTGATTCCTGTCCACTGCCAAGTTTATCTGATGACGTTCGATGATAAAGAGCTGTGTGTGCTCACACACCCACAGGCACACACGTGAACACACATGAACACACGTACACACTGAATAGAATTAGACCACATTTCTTAGCCCTTTAGACTGAAAAAGTAGCATCTAAATGGAAAAAGGCACTTTCTTATGTTCTATTACAACCCTGATTATTATTTTTTCACATAAATAGAACCTTAGTTAGGCTGCCAGCAGATCAAAGGCAGAGCTGCATTATGGGGTAGTCGGGTTGCCTAGGCTGGCTGGCTTCTGACAGCTCTCCGTGCTTTGATCAGACACCTATCAGCACAGACAGCCACCTTTTTCTTTTTTTTTTTTGCCTTTTGTCTGAGTCAGGAAATGAGAGAGATGATAGCAGCCTTTTGGTCCTAATCCTAACCACTCTGCTTGACAGGAGATGAAAGGTGCACCAATTACCACTGGTAATGGCTGACTACAGTGTGCATTCATTATCTTAGTTATCATTACAAATTACATGGTATTCTCTGTTACCTGAGGAAAGAAATATTTAAAGCTAGCAAACTCTACCGGCAATATGTGATGTGCCCCAAGAGAAGAGCCTTGTGTCAAAGGATTTTCAGTGCAGCGTCATGCAGTAAAGGAAATCAGATGTTGATTTCCAGGTTTTGCTGGTATGGGGCTTCCATGCTGACATCCTGTAGAGAATTGTGTGTTCCCATGGAGCTATGAGAGAAGACAGCACAATGAAACTCTGCTTTCATCTCCCTGCTCCCCAAATGTGTCCTCAGGGGATAGTGTAAGTTGTTGCTTCATCAACAGTGGATTGGCCAGTTTGTAGTGATATACTTTACGGTATATCATCTAGTATACATATTTTCTATCCACAGGTGTGGATCTAAAGGCTAGGAGGCTTAGATCTATGGAGTGTCTGAAGGAACAGCTATAACAATATGACACCATTAATATATACAACTCCTTTCTCAGAAGAGCTAGGGTGTGTACCCTAGTGCGTGTGGTGGTGGGGAGGGTAGCCAAAGCATTCAGACTACTCAGATGTTTTAATTTAATCTTTACATCAATGTGGAAACCTAAGTATTATCAAAAAATCAAAACAAAGCAAACTGTGATTCTGGAAACTATGGCACATAGTTCAAGGCCAACTGATAGGGAAAAAGCATAATTTTTTTGTTCCAGGTTTATCCAGTATGCCTCTGAGTCATTTCAATGATTTTGATTAGTTTCATAATTAAGAACTGATGTGGGTTTTTACAATCGTGTGGGTTATTCTTAGTCAGAACATTTCTCAATCAGCTCTTCCTTGTCTGAAAGTATAGGACATTTGCCACAGCTTGAGACAGTTGACCTTAGTATCCTTATGAATCTGAGGCTCACCTTCTTCTAAATATCTAAGGGACAGCTTAAAGTGATATGTGTTACTCTTAGATCTATTTGTGTTTGATATGTCATAAAGTTCTGGGCATCTTGAAGACATAGCTATATCTTATTCATCTCTAATATCTCCAGCTTATCACTGGATCAGCCAGAGAACAGAAAGACTACTAACCCATATTTAAGCTGAATTTAAATGACCCGAGGAATGCTTCTTATTTCTTTAAGGGCTCCAGGGCAAGTTGAAGGGAGTTCTAAACTTCTTCTATCTACATCAGCCCTGATTTCAGGAAATGCTATTTCCATGATGAAAGACTTATCTAAAATGAAATTTAATGTAGTAGCTTTCAATAATTAAAAAGAATTAGCATCCACTTTTAAAAATGGACTGATTTTACTTTTGGTATAGGTGAAATAACATATACCTCATGAAGATAATCATTTTGAAATCTATATAAATACTGTGTAACGTGTCCAGTCAAACACACTACTTTGTCATACACAATACACTCTAAACAGAAATATTCCAATTTATAAGAAGGCTCATTAAGACTCAGAAAGTATACTAAATTTACAAGGCTCAGAAAGTAAATAAAACTCAGAAGTTGCAGCGAGTCCTGGAAGCTTACAAGATTCACAAACCTTCTCTCCATGGTCGTATAAATAGTAACAATTTCTGAAAAAGGAAGACTGACAAGCTAAGCTGTCTGCAAATTGTATAAGGAACACCAGGAACACAGCTTTCATGAGATGTCATCCATACTGGGGTGGGTTTTTTAGTGCTGCAGCTGCAACTGACCCACCCATGCTCTATTAAGTAATCCCTCACCCATGTTCTGTAAGTAAACCCAATAAATTTATTAGTTCACCAAGTTGAACTTTGGTGTAATCATGACTTTGGTCTGTTACTGGTGCTCTACCTAAAGCAAATAAATATTTGTTCACCTATGCCCAGGAAAAGTTAATGTGAAACACACGCGTGAATGCACACGCGCACGCACACACACACACACACACACACACACACACACACACACCACACACACACACACACACACACACACACACACATCCATAACTCTTTGATGATGCTGGGGAGAAATCAATAGCAGTAAAAGGAAAATCTGGGCAAATTATTACTGGAAGAAGTGTATTTAGAGACACTGCTGGAACAGTGTTCTTCAAAAATCAACTGAGTGCTATTCACAGTAGGTTTTTGAGAAAATTACCTACAGCAAGAAAAGACTATAAAAAGGCATTGCTGGGAAGAGAACATGGTGCTTCCACAGAACCTGTGTACAACAGGTAAGCCATACTGTTCACAACACTGAAGAAGGTACAAGGAAGCTCCGTGCCAGTCATCTGATGACTGATGAGTTCCTGAATGATTCTGGTGTGGTACGGACTAAATCAAATATATAATGTCTTCGAACAAAAGAGTCACATGAATAAAACAGTTTAAAAGAAAATGTGGTCCAGAACAAAGTTCAAAAGTAGCTATATAATATAGCACAGGGCTAGTCAATGCAGGGTACATAGCCAAGGCCACCAGGAATAAAGCATGACAGAAAAATGTGGTTCATAGTTAAGATAAAAATCAGTCAATAGAAGCAGACTTAGAAGTGATGATAGAATGGACAAAAGATAGAAAATTTTGAGCCTGCCCATTGGAAAGGTGGAAAATACAAAAAAGACTTCAATCAAATTTCAAATAAAAATTCCTTTAATCAAAGATATATTATACTGTAAGATTGATACTGTATAAAATATTGCTGATCTTGAAAACATAGGAATGAAATGTAACCATGACAGAAACATAGACCAAAGTATCAATTGAGTATTAATGCTGACACAGCACATTTGTTTAAGATAGTATCTTAAGAAAAGGAAAGATGGCCTGAGGAGATTGACCAGCAGTTAAGAGTACTCACTGCACAAGCATGAGGATCTGAATTTGATCTCTGACACTCATAAAGCCAGGCCTTGTCATGTGTAACTGAAAATCAGGGAGCTCCGGGTTCATTGAGAAATTTTGTCTTATGGAAGTAAGGTAGAAGTTCAGTAGAGGAGAACTCTTAATATCTTCATATGGCACCCACATGTGTATTGCAAAAGCAATAATAGCAAGTAGGTTCCAACTATGAAGCAAATTATAAACTCATAGTACAAGAACCTCAACAGATACCAAATTTAGGTAATATACTGAAAACCTTTATCAAAAGAAATCACAATCAAGTTATAAATAAATGATACAGAAAAACTCCTACCCCTTCCCCACATTGTAACTGCAGGACACACAAGAACAACAGTTGAGATCAGACTTGTAATTGGAAACAATATAAAAGAGTGATTTTTTTAAGAAAAGAAAATGTTAAAAAGCCCTTATACTCCATGTAGACAATTTTGTATAATATTAATTAAAGGTAGACCTGTTGAATTAAATTTGTAAATTATGAAAACAATCCTAAAACAAGAAAGTTAAATTTAATAAGCCCAAAAAGGAAACATAATGATACTACAAAAATCAGTGAGGCCAAAAATAGAATGAAAAAAAGAAAAACATAGCAGCTAGAAAATTTGGGGGAAAAAAACCTAGACTAAAACAAGTAGAAAGTTGGTGCTACAAATGTAACAGAGAAATCACATAAAATTTAAATGCCCAAAACAACTTTTCAAAATTAAAAAAAATACCAGCTTGGATTTAAAAGGGATATCATAAGTAAATACAACCTTAGAGAAACCTGAGGAGACACAAAAGACAAATTGGTTGAAGTAAAAGGATTGAATGAAACCTACATGATAAATCCAAAAGAAATTTTAATCAAATTAACTAGAAGAACTAGAGTGCAGAACAAATATTATTAGAGGTTTTATTCTGATTGATAGGATAAAAAGGTTATTACATAAGGATACAATACTAAAATATTATATATGTCTGTAACCAAAATTTCAGCATATATAAATCAAAAACATGAAGAAAAACATATTCTCAACTAAAAGCAGATATGTCAACATCCTTCTCTCAATATTAAATTTCTCATGAACATAGATACAAATATTTCTAAGCACATTTAAGTAAAATTCTGCAATACATAAAACTAATAAAAGATCATAATTAATTAGCAAATATTCAACATGTAATATAACATTACCCTCAAAATGACATGTAACTCACCACAAAACAGATTAAGTTAGAAAAAGCCACAATATTTTCTGAATAGATGCAGGAAAAGCTTTTGTTAAAATTCAACACCCATCCCCTTAGAAAGAATCAGGACAATGAAAAGGGACCATCTGAACACAATCATGTCATTCAATAAAAGCCAACTGACCTCATACTTAGTGCTGAATGAATGACTGTTTCCCTTAAGGTCAAGAATAAGGTAACAATATACTAATATTCTAGTATATTTTATTAGACAACAAAAACAAATAAATAGAAACTAGATATGTAAGAAGATGTGTATATTTACTTACAGATAACATGATCATCTAGATAGAAGATCCCACAGGGTCCACATAAATTAGTAGAATGCATAGGTGAGTTAAGAAACAATCTTATGGAATATAGGATCACAGTACAAAAGTCTATTTAAATGCATTATGAACAGTAGTGATAAATAAGTAATTGAAATAGAATTTAAGATTCCAATAGCAAAAAGTCCTAAAACATTGATAAGTTTGACTAAAGGTGTATGGGAGCTCTACAATGAGAAATATAAAATGTTGGTGAAAGAAAGCGAAGACCTAGACTGTGAACATTTTTATTTTATTAATTTTTTCATGTATTAAAAGAGTCCTTGCAATGAGGGATCAGACTTTGCATCCTGAGCAACACTTCAATGTGGTTACCAGGAAACTGTCAGCAGGCTTTAAATATGGACCAGCTGATCCTATGGTTTACATGAACCCACATGGGGTATCCAACAACCTATAGAAGGGGGACACTCCTGGAGGATTAAGGTTCTTGAATGCCAACAATGAAATGAATAGTGTATGCTATTGACAAATCGGTAAAAAAGATTGATATGCCAGAATACAGAGAATCAAGAAGGGTGAAAAAACCAACAGGTCCCTTTCAGCATTGCTCTGTAACTTTTATCCTGCCCAGGGAAGGAAGAATGCCTCACTGGCAGGCAACATCATCAAGGAAAATGATACGAAGTTGACACAAAGCCTGGATGTAACAAATGAGTCCTGCAAGTCTGCAGAGCATAACACAAAGAAATAAAAGCTAATGATGTTTTTATGGACTGCCAATTTATAATCTTATCATGTATTTTAGAGTCAAAAATGTATTTTATGATAAATCTAGGAAAGAAAAGCCCAGACTTTCGAAATCTTTTCATAAAACCTGTCTCATATCTTTAGAATGAAACCTACAGCCTTTTAGCAATGTGAGGCTTGCTCTATTTTCTTAAGTACAACATAAAAGGGATAATTTTAAAAGAAATTATTAACAAACATATATTATCATAATCTAAAATAATTATTCTTCAAAAAACAGTCATAATAAACAAAATCCCATGTATTTTCTGAGAAAATTTTTATGTTCTAGATACAATTTCTTTGTCAAATATATATTCTTTTGTATCTAGAATATATAAATTTAACGGTTTCAATGCACAAGTCATGAACCTGTCAGATAATGAGCAAATGATTTGAAAGACAGATCACCAAGAATGAATGAGTGGATATAGTACCAAAAACATATATACTTAGCAAATAAGCATTTGAAAAGATGTTCAATACTATTACGCACTGACTGAAGAAAATAAAGAATTGCTGGGGAGAAGCATCAGTGGTTAAAGGCACTTGCTTGAAAAGGTTTCTGGCCTGGGTTTGATTCCCCAGGACCTACAAAAAGCCAGATGCATAAAGTAGTGCATGCATCTGGAGTTCATTTGCAGCAACAAGTGGCCCTGGCGTGCTCATACTCTCTCTCTGTCTCTCTGTCTCTCTCTCGTCTCTCTCTCCAAGTAAATACATAAAAATATTTTTTAAAATAAAAGATGATCTTTCATAAAATGGCTAAAATATAAAGCTGAAAATATGTGTACATGCCCATACCTTTAACTTGATAATTGCACCTCTGATGAATTTTAAAAGTAATGAAGAGCCATGTTTATAGTATGATACAAAGGATAGAGAATGGTCAGCAAATGATACAGGCTTTCACCATTAAAACTGTGCTAAGAAATAGCAAACATCCAACAAAACTATGCCCAAAAGATCGTTGTTAGTGAAAATTAGAATATAAACCCCTAGCTGTTATCTCAGTAGAGTGGATTAGAATAAGGCATGTTGAGATGACAATTGTAGATTAGGAAGTTTTTTCCTTTTCTTTCCTTTCCTTGTCCCTTCCCTTCCTTTTGTTTCCTTTTATTTTTATTTTTCATGTTTCCAAAATTTGGGTAGTAATCCATTATGCTGAGTTAAGATTTAATTTTCAAAAGATGTATTTATAGTTTTATTATTTTTTTTCAAGGCAAGGTCTCACACTTGCTCAGGCTGACCAGGAACACACTCTGCAGCCCCAAGCTGGCCTCCAACTCATGATCATCCTCCCTCTGCCCCCTGAGTGTTGGGATTAAAGGCACATACTGCTTCACCCAGCCAAAATATGCATTTATAGTTTTTAACATATAATGAAACATATGTGCATGAATTTATTATTAATAACTATGATTAACACACTAAGAGGTAACAATCTGTGGAAGTCAAATAGTACAGAGAGCTAGTTTCATTTCTCTGCACTTTGTGTATTATTTCTTTCTTAATCCTCTGAATATTTGGTAGGCAATACATATTGTCTGACACTGTCTCATACATGATTACCCCTCAGTGTGCTGACTGTGATAGTCCCCAACTTCCAAGATCCGGTGTTTGTTATCCTGGGGTTTAGCAGTGGACCTCATTCTTTCTCAATATTCCATCCTGTCTGCTAGAAAGAGTTTTAACTGAGCCAATCTTTATTTTCCTGTGTCCTATTGTCCTGTTTCATATTTTTTATTTTTATTTTTCTCTTTCATTTTCTTTTTTCCTTTTACCCTCTTACCTTTACTTCTTCCTTCCTTCCTTCCTTTTTCTACCCACCCCATTTTTTTTTGTTCTGGTTGTTTTTCTCCAGGTAAATTTTGAGTGTTTGTCCTAAACTGGTGCTTGACACACTACTGACCCATGTTTTTAGTCTTCCCCTTTTCAGTCAAAGGAGTTTCCTCTATGCCCTTTATAAATCATTTGTTGTCACTCTGCATCCTAGGTGTGTGTTAATCTACCACAGGTAATATTTCTCTGTAGCTAATTTCAAGTGTTGTCACTTCTCTGATTCAAACAAAAATGAACTATCAACATCAGTCCATTAAAAAAGTACATTATTGACCTTTGAAAAAACTCTCTGTTTTATGTCACTTATCTCACTTTTCTTTTGCTAAATATTAGTCGATACAGAACCACAGCACAAAAACTAAGAGCAAATAAATGAGGGAGCTTTCTGGTATTGTTAACGTTACACAGGGAGTCACAAAGCAGCATAGTTGGCATGTAGTCTGTATTTTCACACCACTCCTTCCATCTCTGAGCAAGACAATCATGAAATTATCAAGTGCTATGGTGAAGAACAGAGGACCGTACACATCCCCTCTTTCATGACTTGTCTTTATCCATATCATTGCCACAAAGGAATAGCAAGAAACATCCTCAGGTACTTACTGCAGTGCGTTCTCCTGGTAAATGAAGACAGTGCCAATTAACTAAACAAATGACACAACACAAAGTAAACATGGGAACACAATGTAAAGATACATCAGTGAGGCATTACTTCAATTAATCTCTCAACAGACCTTGAAGACAAGCGTCATCTGCTGTGATTTAAGGAAATGGATTCACGTATTAATTAATGCATCCAACATAAGAATTTATTGGGCTATTTTTGTCTGTTCATCTTTCCTAAACCTGCAGGTCCCTTCTCTGGTAAACCCCCCCACACTCAGCCTGGCTGGGCTAAGATGGGGTGGTGTGATGGTTAGGTTTTGTTGTCAACTTGGATCTTTTTAATTATCTTGGATGGGTCTCTGAGGATGTTTACAGGAAAGCAGCCTCTCAGCAAGGGGCAGAACATAAAGAAGCTCAGGAAAGCTAGAAGTAAACATCCTTTCCTGTGTGGGCCATGCAGGAAGGAAATTCCAGAGACTCAGGAAGCCAGTAAGTCTGGGATAGGGTTGCAAAACCACACCCTAAGCCTATATAAAGGAGAAGAAATTCTCTCCTTGGCCCTCTTGCCTGTTTCCTGTTCTGTGTGTGTGGTGTAGGTGATGGGTTTCTCTCTCTGCTAGGACCTGTGAAAGAGGGCCAGCCTGTTTTGTATTCAGGAAATTCCTCTGTATTTATAGCTACAAATAAATCCTTTCTTCCAAAAATCTGTGCCTGGTTTGAAGATTCATCTCAGTGGCGTGTGGCTAAGACAGAATTTGGTACCAGAAGTGGGGTGATTCACTGAGATGAATTTGACCATGTAGATTTTGATCTTCTGGAACTTGTGTGTTGGAGGAATGGACATGGACATGATACTTGCATCTGAATATGCCTTCCAGAGCAGTAAGCCAAGTTTTATAGACTATTCTGGTGAGAATTTGGAAATGCTCAGTGCAGAGAGAATTGCATTTGGAGGCTTGGCTTGTGAAGTTTCTAAGGGGAAGGAAAGACTGCAGAAAACCTTAATAGAAGTGTGTTCCTGGGTCAAGGGGTGGATGTGTCCTGCTGCCCATGCCCAGAGAGTTTGACCAAGGTAAAATTTAAGCAATGGACTGTGTGCTTGGCTATGTATAAGGAACTGAGAATTTAAGATTTGAAGTTAGAAAAACCTCAAAGCAAGTTTAACTTACTGGCAGAGACTGGCTTTTGATTATGGCCCAACTGCTTTATATTGGAATAATGGAGAGATACCTGAGGTGTTTCCACCCAGGAAGGACAGAAAGATGGACTGTGCAAACTCTTTGGAAAGGAAATTGCTGAAAGGAATCTGCTCTTCAAAGTCACATCTATTTTGTCCCTGATAGCCTAGGAGTCAACCAGGTTCCTCCCCACTTTGTATGTTGTTGCTGATGGGGGCCATGTCTCTGGAAATTTGGCTCTTACATTCTTTCCTCCCCCTCTTCCACTCAGTTCCCTGAGTCATGGTGGGTGAGTTTTTATATTGTTGAGGTTTTAGGGGCCTCTGTACTTCTGTTTTAGGTTGTGTTGAAAACCTTTGGTGTCTGATTTTCTGGCTTATCCTGGGCTGAGTGCTTGGCTCTGGTTATAGGTCTCTTGCTTATCCCACCTCTCTCTGTGGGGTTTCATTTGGGGCCTTCATGGTAGGCCTGGGGTGGTTCATCTCTTGCCAGGTTGTTGGCCATTTGCCTGTGGCTTGTTGGTAGTATTGGGAAGACCACAGCTCTCTCTCACTGCCTTCTGAAAAATACAAACTGAATCTCTATTGGAGAGTGAGATCAGTATACATTAACTGAGATGCACATTTCTAAACTGGCACAATTCTATTAAGAGTAGCCTCTCTGGTAAAGTGAATTTCTCTTTGGGGCCCAAGATTTTGGTTACCAAAGGATTTTGCCCTGAGTCCCAATTCCAGTTAAGGTTTCCTTGTCACTGAGTGGATTTTTTTGGCCAAATGAAAAGCTGTTCATTACCACCACCACCCCCAGGCTTTGGTGACTCCATTGCATAAGTGATCACTTCTTGGCTCAATGATCTCTCCCTGAAGGAAGTGTGTTCGGCCTACTCATGGCAACAGTCTGCACTTTATATCAGTGGTCTCTGTCTTCTCCAACTATCATTGACCAATTTGCCCTGACAACTTATACAGCCTTCCAGCACTGCACTAGCTACCATCTGGGGACTGGTTACCATTGTGGACCTCGCAGGGTCTCTCAGTGCTGTTTGATGACTTTCTGTGGTTTCTTCATCAATAGGATCTTACTTTTTGCGTAGGATGGGTATTCAAGAGCTTTGACAGAACCCTGTCTTGTTTTGGGGACCTCATGGGTCTTTTTGGTCAACAGCTCAGTGAGGGAATGAACCAATGACTGGGACAGGGAGTTGCAGGTCTGCTCAATTTTTCATAAGCTTAGACTTCCTCCCATTCTATTCATGGCCCCTTTTACTAGGCGATACCCACTTCTTGCTCAAGATCTTACTGTATGGAAGTAAGGATTTTATGATTTTGATTCATTATTGGTTAAGCTTATTGTATAAGTCCCCTCCTTCCTTCCCCCCCATTCCTTCCACCTCTTTCACAGTCTCTCACCTCCCCTGACAGGTTTGCTTAAAGTTTAAGCTTAACCTGGTTAGGAACCACATCTGAGGGAGACTATGTGGCGTTTGACTCTGATCTTTTGTGAGTTTGCTAAGTAAGATCTGCTCCAAGAAAATATGGAATGCTTCACGAATTTGCGTGTCATAGCAATGGATCTATTGCTAACAAATGACACTTTTTTTATTTGGGTCCAACATTAAAACAGATTATTTATTAACTTGGATTGAAAAATTGTCTTGTTCTCTGATTGACTCTAAAAATATAATTGTGATAAGAGAAGAAAAGCACCACAAAGTCTGGTTTACTTTACAAGCAATGTTGAAAACAGCTATCTGTGGTCTAAATATTGAAATGAACTAGCACTGAAATTACCCTACCAAGGGAGCAGAAGTGGTCTAAAAAATTTAATACTAATAATGGAAAATGTTTTATAAATTGAAATCTTAGGACTGAAGTTTAAATTGCTCCTCATAGTTTATTTCCCTACAAATCACAATATGTTTTTATATTACACATAGTCTGTGGCTTTTAAATACTATATTAAAATGTCCACAGAAGTGCAGGCTGTGACACCAGGACACTCAGGTCCTGCAAGCCTTGGATTCCCGGATGGCCTCTACCAGGTTGGTCCAGGCTGTGTGATGGGAATCCCTTTCAGGCAATGACAGTAAAAGCCGTCATTTCCTGAGTCCTGGCTGCATTCCCGTCACCAAGCTTAAGCAGTGCACATAAATAATCTCCCTAACCCCAGGCACATTTATGGGGTAAAGTACTAGCTTGGATATTTTATAGGAGTCAGAGGGCTTGTACAGCCTAGGCAATGTCATGTAGGAAAAATGGGGGTCAAATTCCTGCCTACTGATGGGTGGAGTGTCTTCTAAATGACCACCACTGTCTTCCCCAGAGTTCTGCCTTTTGTTCTGATGTCCTGCTCCAATCTAACCCCAAGTCTCAAACTCTGTAAGTCATACTCCATTATGTACTTTTACCATCGGCTTGTAGTAGGATGCTCTCCTACCTTATGCATGGCTGTGCCCATTACTTATATGTTAGAAGAGGGACCAGTTGGAAAACAGAAAGGGTTTAATGGAAAGGAGGCAAAATAAGGTTACTGAAGAGGATCATGATCAAAATGCATTATGTTTACATATGAAAACTGTTAAGAATTCAGGCATAGGGCTGAAGAGATGGATTAGTGGTTAAGGTGTTTGTCTGCTACGCAGAAGGACTTAAGTTCGATTCCCCGGTGCCCATGTAAAGCCAGACACACAAGAGGGCGCATGTGTCTGGAGTTCATTTGCAGTGGCTGGAGGCCCTGGTGCGCCCATTCTCTGTCTGCCTCTCTCTCTCTCTCTCTCTCTCTCTCTCTCTCTCTCTCTCTCTCTCTCCTCTCTCAAATAAATAAATAAATATTATTAAAAAAGAATTCAGGTATAGAATTATCATTTGAGAGTATTAGATGAAAAAGGCTTTCCATTTGATTTTTAAATTAATAGAAACTTATTAGTGTTATTACACTTGACATAACTTTGAGGTAATTACATGTCTATGAATTACATTAATAATTTAATTCTTATAAAAAAGATAAAATAAATTATATCATTCTTGGGCCCTAGTATTACCTCCACCTACATGCAGCTGTGTTTGGTAAGGAAAGAATAATTTTACAAGTATTTAATTCCACATATGTCATATTCATTTTGAAAAATTTACTCAGGCATTAAAAACACCAACTTATTTGAGAAAATATTTAAAATGACAAAATTATTTGCCTGTTAATATATGTTTTGATCACTGAGAATTTATAGGTTCTGAAAGTAAACTGTTCTCAGAATCATTTGGTCTTATTAATGATTACAAATAGTAATTAGAACTAGTAATAAGTCTGTAGTAAAGCTATTGTCTTTCTGCTCTGAGGGAGTCAAGATAAATTTAGTGAGAATGGTCATACAAACTCACTTCAGGGATCTTGCCTCATCTTGGTCTGGATTTCAAGCTCCATTGTAAATAGAGTTATGCAGTTGGCAAGGATTGTGTTTCAGTTAATAAAGACAGATGTGATACTATGATTAAGTATTCTGCTTCACAGCACAGGTATATACAGCCTATGTTACTTGATAAATAGCATTTCATTTTTATAAAAATATGTTCTACCATTCCCTGAGTTCCCACCACAGACCATAATACCTATGGATATTATAGGAATGTGGATGCCTCTCTCACAGGTGCCTATTGAGGCTAATGAGTTAGCTAGTCCAGTGTGCCAGATTTCATGGTGAACTTTAGTGCTTCTTAATTTTGCTAAGTACTTCCAGAGGGCAGCGCTTTGGGCACATTAAAATGCAGACTTAGAATACAACAACATCATATTTCTTTTCCTTCTGCAGTAGCTGAATCATTGCAGGTCTGTTTTGTTAGCTGGTTTAGACGTGATTGATTGAGTTCAGTGTCCTGGTTGAGATTGCTCACCCATCTCTACCGAAACTAGTCCTCTATGAATAAACGATGACACATAGGTAAGCTTGAATTAATTGAAACTATCCAACTTCCATCATTCTATGCTTTCTATTTTATTATTACATAATCAGAAAATATCTTGAATAGATATTTTAGGGAAGCTGAAATGAAATTACAGCTTATGAACTTTATCATGGTTCATGAACTAGTCAGGTCCATCACTATGAAGAAAAAAAAGAGCACACCTCTCTATTCTTAGAGAAAAGCTAACATTTTGGACTAATACCCTAGAATACCACACTACCTTGTGATATTATTGAAGGACTCTATCTGTGTAGGCTATGTCTCCCTCAGTATATTCTAACATTTGTGAATTTTGAGGACAACTGTGTACATTGCCTTATACTTGCTCGTAGCATCCACAGAAACTGTTGGTTGCACAGACACCTCAAAAACAATGATTTTCAAAAGTTACTAGGGGATATAAATTGGTTAAGGCCATATCTCAAACTAACAACAGGAGACCTAAAACCCTTATTTGACATTTTGCAAGGAAACCCTGATCCAAATTCCCCTAGACACCTTACTAAAGAAGGGCGCCTTGTTATAAAATTGGTAGAAGAAGCCATCCAGTCACAATTTGTGACTGCTATTGATTATGCAAAACCATTGATGTAAATTATCATCTGCAAAATGGCTTTAACCCCTACTGCAGCCTTCTGGCAGACTGCTCCAATCATGTGGGTTTACCTGCCTGCTTCTCCAGCTCATGCAATTTATCCATATGATCAGGCAGTGGCAGAGCTTATTTGCTTAGGGAGGGACCATGGACAATGGCATTTCAGAAAAGAACCAGACATCATTATTCAACTCTATTCTAAAGAACAAATAGATTGGTTAATCCGTGTCACAGAACATTGGCTCCTATGTAATTCTATAATGGCCAAAAAGGGTGGTTAATTTTTATATAGTTGGATTCTGTCCCCATCAGCATGCAGTAGGTACTCAGATTATTTTGTGAGCTGGCAATGAATGGAATTGTAAGAACATCCATTGGTACAACACTGCCTGTGATGGTTTTGTTGTCAACTTGACCTTTTTAGTAATCTTGGGTGGGTTTCTGAGGATATTCACAGTTCTAACCCTAACCCTCTCAGTAGAGGGCAGGATGTAAGAAGCTCAAAAAGCTAGAAAAGAACATCCCTTCCTGGAAGAGGAGTCCAGGAAGGAAATCCCAGAGACTCCGGAAGCCAACAAGTCTGGGATAGGGTTGCAAGGCTCCATTTTAAGGCTATATGAAGGGGAAAGAAATCTCTCTTCCCTTTGCCTGTTTTGTTTGTATGTGTACAGTGCTAGTAATGGATTTCTCACTCTGTTTGGACTTGGGAAAGGTGGGCAGCCTCTTTTTCCATTATGGAAATTCTGCTGGAAAACCTTCACTAGTTTCAATAAATCTTTTCCTCCCATAACTGTCTGGTTTTGAGATTCATCCCAGCGGTGTATGGCTATGACAATTACTGAACTATAATCAGATATAATATGTAACCTCCCCTATTTTCACTTTTGAAAACTTTAAATAGTTAATCTCATATTTGGTTTCACCCTATCTCCAGCATAGCATATTTCTCTGATCTTCACAACTTGGAGAGTTAGAAGGGACTTTGTTGGATGACAGTACTTTTGCTTCACTATTAGGACTGTCATTTGGAGGGACAGGGAGGAAGTGCTGGTTCACACTCTCATTTCCTCCAGAGAGGGAGACTGTACTTGTAAAAGTAGAAGCCAGGATTCCCTTGCACACTCTACACATCTCAGAGGACTGGGAAGCTGGGAGGGTTGTCATCACCTTCTCTCAGAAACCTCTGCCAAGGTTACTCACTTCTTCACACATATGGCAGGCCTCCCAGCCTCAGGAATACAAATGACATAGGAGACTTTGTCTTCATGAGAAACTTGTGTAGAACTCTCCGATTGTCTGACCTTCTTCTAGTCCTCGAGAAGGGTTCCCTTTGGATCATACTCGATAGAACAATTGCTTCCATTTTTTCAGTACAGGAAGCCTGTATTTCCTAATGGCTGGGCTCAGAATAAGTGGCATTCCTGCTGCTCTCACATAGCTGCATATGGGAAGTGCCAGTGCCAAACACAGCCCTGCGCTCTGAAAATGATTTTGAATTGGGGGCAGTGATGCATGGTGATGCGTTTACAAGTTTGATGTTCATGGCAATGCTTCCCTTAGCATTCAGAAAATAAGAAAACCTTCACTGGGCATCTTCCTGAAGACTAAGTAGATAAGTGAATGAATAGCTTCCCACACACAACCAGGCCTTGATTCTGACAGTTTCTCTGCACTCGGCTTATCTTTTGCTCAAATTAGGTGGCCTGAGACCTAATATTTCAGGAGGTCACTGGTTTAAATTAGATGTCTGTCGTAGTCAGCCACACACCACTGGGATGAATCTCCAAACCAGGCACAGTTTATGGGAGGAAAGGATTTATTTGTAGGTATAGATACAGGGAATTTCCAGAATGCAAAAGAGGCTGCTCCCTTTTCACAGGTCCAAGCAGAGAGAAAAACCCATCACCAACACCATACACGTAAAGCAGCAAACAGGCAGGGCGGCCAAGGAGAGAATTTCTTCTCCTTTTTATAGCCTTAGGGTGGGGTCTTGCAACCCTATCCCAGACTTAATGGCTTCCTGAGTCTCTGGAATTTCCTTCCTGCACTGCCCATGCAGTAAAGGATGTTTACTTCTAGCTTCTTTAGGCTTCCTTACATCCTGCCCCCTACTGAGAGGCTGCCTTCCTGTAAACATCCTTAGAGACCCACCCAAGATTTCTTGAAAGGTCAAGTTGACATCAAAACTTAACCATCACAATGCCCAACACTGCAATAACTAAATGCTCTGCAAGAGGCATCTCTCCTGAAAGTATTCTCTAAAAGATTGTTGACTTGTGAAAAAAGGGAACCACATACTACTTTCTCCTCCATATCTTCTCCCTGAAGGGAATATAGCTAAACACATAATTCTTTTATTATATATATTTGAGAATAAATGCAGAAATGAAAAATATTTTATTTAATTCCTGCTAATGCAATTTCATATCTTTGATCTATTTTAAAGGATTCAAAATTATATTCGCTTATATTGGGTGAGGATATAAAACTACATATGTTAAAATCTTTTTAAAATTGACGCAGCATTTATCCTAGTTCTAAAATTTGTACTTGGGTACTACAATATAAATAACTTGGATCTTAAATGATCTCAAGAATCTAATCATTAGTAAGGCAGTAGACAGGTTACTTGCCAAAATTATGTTACAATTGTACTATGAGGAAATTATCATATTAAAATGTCAAAAATATAATTTATTGAGCCCCTTTATCTAAAGTTTCCATTGATACCTGATTTCTAAAAAAAGAAAGAAAGAAAATAAATAAAAGTTTAAAAAAATACAATAAAAATGACTTTTTTGTGAGTCAAAGTGTGGGCATAGGATGAACAATCAGCAAATGTTGGTAGAATTTGATAGTATACAAGATACTGTTTTGGTGTTACTATATACTTTTTACAGTTTTGAAAAAAGTTATTATGAGAATAACTAAAAGAAAATATACTGCTCATACTTAGGATGTTCCTTTTCTTCCAAAAAAACAAATGTTTTCCTCACTGATTTAATAACATGGACACCACACTTATTATATCCACATAATTGTAAGATGAACCCTAGTTACCCAGACAGAGTTACTGACTTCAAAACACAGTGTTCCTAAGAACACAAGCATGGCTGGCATTAGCATAAACTGGAAAACAATTGGCTCAGCAAATAGATTTCCAGTAAGAACCCCAAGAGGAGGGAGTGGGAGCCTCAGAGAGTGACTGTGAGCATGTACACAGTCCTGGACTGTGTAACATACTGTACTACACAGATAATAATGACCCAGAGAGGACAAATTTCTGACTAAATGTTACAGTCTTCTTCCATTTTCATGCAATCCATGCCTGTGTTTTCCCCAGGTGGCTTTCATTTCTCTTCTTCTATGCCAGGAATTCCCTGCCTCCTCCTTCTACCCAAATAATATAATTCAAATTATTCTTCCTTTGAATCACAACACTGAATTGCAATACAATTGCACTTGGTTTTACTACTGAAAACATCACATTCCAGGAATTTCTGATTACCTCCTCTCTTCAGAACAGAGATTAGATTTAAATCTAATACAAGTCCTTTGAGGGAATAAATGAACAGTTAGCAAGTAAGCGATTGAATGGAAGTAAAACATATGCTCATCGAAGTCTGCTTCAGGTATGCTGAGAAAACTTGTTCACATCTGGCTCGGACAGGCATGGCCTTATCTTAGGTAATGAGAGTGTCAGGTGCATGTTTATTTTAAGTATATGGCCACTCCATACTCATTTACACTGGGAATTGAAGTAGCCATTGCGATTATGACCTCATGTCTTTATTTTCACAAGACCTGCACAATACTGATCCCAACAACATTTCATGATTGAGGAGAGCAAAATTAAAAATCAAAATAAATCCATCAAAATAGGAGTGCTGAAAAGAAGAAGGGGTTCAGTAGAAGGGATGAGACAAAAGAATGTACTAGGGATATGATTAAATTACATTATGTTCATGTATGAAAATGAAATTTAAAAACATTAAAAAATATACATTACTTAACTTCACACACTTATCTTAATGTCCCTTGCAGGTAAAATTTACAGTGAATACCTCTCAAGACTTAGAAATACATCCATGGTCAAAGCATACAGGTTGTATTGGCAGGATATAAGCATGGTTCTCTACACAAATCAAAACCACCTTGACCTTGCATTTTGCACAGAGCATCCTTGAGAGCTTTCTTGTCCGAAGACTGTAGACAGATCTATTGAAGGAGAGAAATAGGAGGAATTCTGGAGTGTACCATTTACTCTTGGCGGCTCACCTCTCTCCCCATCAGTCACACTCTTCTGATTCTACCATTTCCTCATGTCTCCTGTGTCAAAACTCTGTGCTTGAGACACATGACATCAACCATGATTTGAGTAAGAAAATTATACTGGTCACATCATGATGAAAAGTATGACTACATTAATTTTCCCCTACAAGGTATGTGAGATCATCAAAAGATAATTAGTGATAATTCTCAATCAATTTTTCTGCCTTCAGACTACCCAAGGCTGTCATTTTTCTCATTTGTGCACCTTTTCCTTATTTTTTTTTTATCATAAGTGTGACAAGGTAGACCGAGGATTGGGAGATGCAGAGTCATTTTTGACTCTAGTTTCTGTATGGATATAAGAATTGAGAAACTTTGTTTAAAAGTTATTAAAAGTGTCTGAATATTCTCAGGTGTCTTTGCAACTGCAGCTATTTAACCCCTTTTGTTTATACATTACAGTTTTGCAGGACGTATAGGAGAAGAGAATGTTCAGGAATAGAAGTCTTGGCATCCACCTGTGACCAGGGGGTTAATTCTAGTAGTAGATAGCACACTGTTGAGTGAATATTTGCCAGCAGGTAACCTTCATTGGCCATTTCAGGATATTTAACGCATCCTCATTTTTATTTCTTATTTTCTCCAAATTCTTTCTGTAGGGTTTGGGGCCTCTCATTAACCCTAGAATGGCTAAAGTAGTGCCTGTACTCTGGAGGAGTTCCTATCACTTCTCCTTTCTCGCTCTGGCTGGCTGCTGTCCATGCTCTTCCTCTTCTCTCCCTCCGTTATGTATGTCTCCTATGTCAAAATCTCTCATTCTCCTAAACACCATGCCGCATCCTTTTCCCCAATCTAGAGATTATTTCAACAGCTAATGATCACTCTAAACATTTAAAGCAAATTATTCTATGAAGCAGCTTAAAATATTTCATTGATCAGAAGTCGCTGTCTCAAGGACAGTTGTTTACCTCTTCCTTGTGGCCACTCATGGGACATTTTCACCTCATTTGGTCTTCACACCTGAATGAGGAGAGCACATATTCCTCACTTAGTAGATGCAAAACTCAAGGCAATTGCTAGGTATGGGATAGAAGACCCAGGCTTTATTTCCCATCTGTGCCCAAGAATCTCCAATCCGAACTCAAGTTATAAATATAGGAATGTATGATATAAATCTCTTTATAGAAGAATGCACATTTCTAAATATAGAAAATTATAGGCTGTTGGAGCTTGACACCTCATCTGTCTCCTAATTAAAAGAATAAAGAAACTTCCTAAGAAACAAGGAAAAGAAAATATAGGGATGAGTGATCTGCCCATAGCTCATTAGGCAGCAAACCAGCTCTAAATTAGTAGCTCATCTCTGCATTGTTAATCTCTAAGAAGACTGGAGGCTTTTTTTTGTCAATTTTTCTCTGTTTTCTGGGTGGATTTTCAGTTTTGTAGTTGGACTGAGAAGCTGTGTCTTTAGATGATTCTTGCTTGGGTCAGGATTTAGATGTACAAGTTCAGGGTTCCTATGAGTGTACTCTCAGACAGGAACCTGCTGGCAGAGCACAGACACTACTTCCCTAAAGAACACAGTTCACTGAGCTTGGAGTTCAGTGCTGAGGCAGCATCTGGATTCAACATTTCTAATAGTTGACCTCTCTGTGTCAAGTGTGTGTGTGTGTGTGTGTGTGTGTGTGTGCACATAGAATGAATGAGCAAGAGAGACAAAGACAGAGAAAGAAGGAAGAGAAGGGGGGGGTTCCCCTTCTTCTCTGGATGGATGCTTTAAACTTGCCATGTGGGAGTGTGGGAAAACAATCTCACTGCAGTAACATTCTTCCTGCGGCTAGTTTCTTTATTAGCTAAGATTCTTCATTGTGACAAAATATGTCTGTATGCTTCAAGCACAGAAGCCATTCATTAAAAGGAATTGGAAGTACAGATTTTTTGACTGTAAGCTTTGGAAGCAAAGTAGTCCCCACCCCCTACATATACCAAAGGGTCTCACAGCTTATGGAGCATGCAGCCTCATTGCCTGCACGATTCCACCTCTGCATCACCTCTGCACCCTCAACTTGAAACTGAAGCCATATAGCACTGCGGGTCATGAATATTGCACAGCCCTGCCTGTAAACAGATGCCCTGTGTTTGCTTCCCAGGAAGTATGGACTTTGCAAAGTGCTTCCTAATGCTAGCTTTGCAGGGCATCACTTCCTCGGTTCTTCAACCTCGGTCTTGCCTGTTCAGGAGCCTTTCATCATGATTCAGATTCAAAAGCACTGAAAAAGAGCAACACTAGAATTTGCATGTAGCAATGAAAATAGCTTTGCGTTTCAAGACAAACAAGGAGTCAATAGCAAAGCCCAATTCCATGCCTCACATTGTTCATTTATCAAAAATGCTTAAATCCTCCAAGGACACAGGCAATAACTTGCAGAGACCTTCATGGTTCCTCCCTCCTACAAAACAGAGAAGCATATAGACATGTATTATACAGACATGTGCTTGAGAAGCAGGAAGGGTGAGCCACACCAACAGGCAGCTGCAGAATGGAGCACTGCCACCTGTCCAGAGCTCCTCCCAGGAAGCCCTTATTTAGTTGAGTGTGTAAACTGAGTCCAAGACTCAGGGACCAAGAAGATAAACTTGAATATGAAACTTATGGGGAAAATAAAATAAATAGATTTTTACCTTGTAAATATTTTAAACACAGGTCCTCTCTTTCAGGCAAACACTCATGAATACCTAGATGAAATGTTATCACAATGAATTCTTTCTCGCTAAACATTCCATACTGAATTATACATTTTTATTGTGCATTCGGGCTGAACTAAATATTGGCTTTTCTCTGCCTCAATGCAAGGAATCTATGGCAGACAATAATTATGGTGATGCTGGCATTTTATTTAGCCTTTTTTCCCCTTCTCAATTGTCAAAATGATGAAAGCAAAAAAGTGAGGAGACAGAAAATCCATGCTAAGAATCAATACAGTTCACATTGTGCAAAGGCCTTGTGTCCTGTGTGTGGGGGCATATGTATGTGTGGGAAGAAGGTGCCATATTAACAGTTCTTCATAATTACCTTCCACATCATTAATGTCTTTCTACCACCATGGTTCTCAGTCATATGGGTTGCATATTGTAGAGGGTTCCAGTTTGAAATGCTATGCATAGAGTTCTTTTTTTTTCTCCTTCCCTCGTTTCCTTCCTCTCACCCTATCTTCCTCTTCTTTATCCTCACTGGCTCCTCATCATTATTTCCCTTTTTTTGTTACTTCAAGACAGGGTCTCACTATGTATCCCTGGTTGGCTTCAAGCTAGAAACAATCTTCCTGCCTCAGCTTCTGGAGTGCTGAAATGACAGGGGAAATCACCAGTCCTAGAGTATGTGTATCATTTCTAAGTGTTTGCACTTGAACAAATAGATTTCTTGGAGCAAAAAAAAATTGAATATTAAAAAAAACTTTTAATTATGACCAAATAAAGTTCACAGAAAAATGCAGTAATATATTTCCAGCAGAAGAAGCTGCCACCCAAGTACTTGCCAGGCTGACATCAGTACCATTTTCATTTAACTGAAACCAAACCCAATGAGAGAGCATGTGATTTCTCATCAACTCATGTGGATGTGATCACAAGGGATGGGTCATTGTTTTTACATTTACTATCAAATATCATGAAATCATTTACTCATCATCCACATAGATAACATACCATTACTTTGAGTTTTTATTATGTTTCTGTTTGTTAGGTATTACTATGTAACTCTGTACTGTTTCTTAATTTGTGAGTCACAGTTGCAGCAATGCATTGGAAGATTGTTTTAGACATCTAAAAGCTACTTTTGGCTTTTGTGATAACCTGTGATGCCTGCCTTTCATTTTAGGCTTAGAAAATCTTCTATTCACACAATTTGAGAGGGATGAAATATTTTCGCCCACACATATTTAAAAAGCAAAATATGAAAAATAAAGCACTTTCTGATTAAAAATGATAAAACAATGTTGACAATGTTGGGTAATAATGTCCAGTCCTTATGATCATTTTCTTCCATATTCTTATGTTCTCATTACTTTATGTTCTTTTTGATTTTAAAATCTACACATCAGTCTTAAGGCACTGCATTATTTGAACTTCTAGGCTTCTTGATTTTTTTATGTTTGCTGGCAGCTTGTG